>APFE031188189.1:0-10858 GCA_000404065.3 Pinus taeda
TAATATAAAGCCACAAAAATAACAATAGAGGGATTCTATGGGGCACAGAAATAACAATATGGGGGCAATAGGGGCACAACAATATAAATAAGGGGTACAACTACCATAGTAATGGGGTAATCACTAGTATTATAGGGACCCAACAGGAGGACTCAAATTTCATAATGTGGAAAGATGCTCTAGCTTTTACAACAAGACAAAAAAGGCTACGACTAGACAACAAAAGCACAATCCATGTCATCGAAGCAAAAATATAATCCATTATAGTGTTTGTTAATTTTTAAAAAAAGCATGTAGATATAAAAGAAGGGTCAAAACCCCTTTCCATGTCATCACGATGAAATTTTCATATCCTATTTTAGGAATTAAATAATTGAACTGAATTATAATAATCAAAGAACCCTCACACTATGTCAGTTTTCTCTTTTGGTAAGCACTCTGAGTTATTCTATGTCATTTTTCTCCTTCGACAAGGACTGTGAGTTATCTCTTAGATATTATTATCATAGACTATCAATTTGGAGGGGAGGGTTGGGACTGTAGGATGTGAAAAGATGTGCCATCCAATGGAGGATGTAGCCACCTTTTACAACTAAACATCAAAAGCAAACCATTTTTGATAAAGTATACTTTAGGTTTTCTTTCTCACATTGACAAAAAGCTCAAGCTCTTCCCAATTTCCTTCTTGGATCATCCCTCCTAAATATATTCCAAGATGGTGAGTTGATCATTGTTGCTCATAATCGAGAAACACCTAGCTTGACTAGCAAAGGGGAAAAGAAACAATGGTTCTATCAATAAGAGATATTGCCATTTTGATAATGAATGTTGTTACTTGTAGGCCAAAAAGGTCAATGCCTATCTTATTGAACAACATCAAATGATATAAGTGTTGACATTGATGATGCATACCTAGATATTAATGTTAATAATTCAACCTCCATCTACCCTTAGCAGGTTCTCATGGAAGAAAACTAATATGAGAACAAGAATGAAGCTCTCTTCACTTAACAATTTCTAGATCAAGCAACAACTTGCACAATTAATCATATACAATGTATCCATTTGTGGGTCCTTCGTTGGTGGCCTGGTACAATGTGTTAAAGTTGAATGTTCCTATTGACTCTATGCAAAGAATTAGGCTCTTAGTTGAAGTATACTAAGACTGCTAAATTGAACAAGTGAACTTTTTCCAAGGACCATTTCATCCCACTGTTAATCTAGGTTGTCACTGATTTCAATTGTTGATATGACAGCGACCGGGATGGAAAATATTCTTGAATATGCTAGAGGATGACTACAACTCTTGTTTAAGTGATGAAGACACAAATGAAGTGTCAAACATGTATCTTGATCATAATGAAATGCTACCATATCTCTATACTTGATGAAGGCCTAGAAGAAATACACATGATGACATGTCCTACCTCCAATGATGTGAAGCTTGATGTCCTTACCTCCGATGATCCTAATAATGAAGACTACAAAATGATGGTGACCATATGTTGAAGAACACAAGGTGATGAAGAAGGAAATCAAGGACATGATGATGGTGACTCTATGAAGAAGAAGGCAAGTACATGATTAAGAAGACAATCAATGAAGAAATTAATCTATGAAGAAGCACAATAGTCAAGGAATTCTACCCTACCCTCATTTCTTCACTAATAATTAGTCAGTCACACTAAAAATTCATTTTTACTATCTTAGAGGTAGAATTCCTTGATGACACCTACACGATCTTGTAAAGCATAGTTTTGCCTTTCTAATGAGCTATTACTTGAGCAAAATCTCCTAAAGATGAGCACGAATTAGATTTACAAGTTTAAGGCAAGCTTCTGCCAGTAAGATGACCTATGCCTAAACAAAATTCATGTAGGCTTAACTAAAAGACATGTCTGTTTATTTCATGCACAAGAAAATATATATATAGGAGGCCCTCAATGTATTTAGAGCTCAGAGTATTTCAAATTATATAAGGAAGAAGATACAACAATTCACATCTCGTGAAAAACAAGAGCACATACTTCTGAAAGCATACATTTATCTATGTGGAAAATTGTGGATTAGCGCTTGGTAAGTTAACATCCCCTAAAAAATATGAGGCGCACATTTTTCTAAAGGATCTGTCTTTGTGAGAACTGTGGATTAAGGGCTTTCAGACTATGCTCAAATCAACATGGGACTGTGCACCAATCAACATGGAATTGTGCACCAATACTGAACTGTGCACCAAACAAGGACACACCGACCTCAAACTGTTGGTTCAATTTTTGGACTAGGTAGGATCACATGGTAATGACAGTGTGTTGGATTATTAGCCCTCATATTTTATTGGAGTATTAACCCTCAGACTGTGTTGGATTGCGGATTGTATAGTTTTTTTTGGATTCTGGTTGTGTGTTGGTTCAAGCCTCGACTATGGTAGATACACTTGCAAATGAAACCTTGAAGATAAAGATCTCCTCATGACAAAAACTACAAACATCCTAATGCACAATGAAGTCAAGAAACCATGAACTAAAGATAGCACAGTGGAGTATAATGAAGCATTGAGCAGTGGCATATTAATTCGAACCCGAGGTATCATATTCGGGCTTGTAGCAGCATATCAAAATTCAGATCAGTAAATTGGTGCAGCATGATGCCATAATATTATTGCTGAAGTTTTGGTGCAGTAAGGACATTGGTAAAGTGGTGTTGCAAAAGTCCTGGTGCAGTACTAAAATATTGGTGCAATGTTGAAGTCTTAGTGCAAGAATATTGGTGCAGAATTGATGAAGAAGTATGGTGCAGAATAGATGTAGTATGGTGTATAAATCCTTGTGTAGAAGTATTGGAACAATTTGAATAGTGGTATGGTGCAGTGTGGTGCAAGGACATTTGTAAAGAAAAATTGTCACAATCTAGTGTTGAAGTCTTGGTGCAGTAGTGGCCCAGTAGTCTTGAGATAATCTCGTGTTGAAATATTGGTGCAGTGCATAAGTCATGGTGCAAATTTTGGTGCAGACTTTGGAGGTAACTTGAAGTAATCTTTGGGAGTAACCTTGGACCAGATCTGAAGAAGGTGCGTAAATATTATTAGAGCTGGTGCAGAACTTGGTGCAGTTCATTGAAGACACATTGAAGTGTTGTATTGAAGATCACAATGCAGTGTTGATGTCATGATGAGGTAACTTGAAGAGATTGATTGGGTATTATGAATAACAGTGGTGACACTTTCTGTATGACAAGGTTGTCAATGATGATGTGATGTGGAGATTAAGTGAAGGGATAATTGAAGATTGACAGGGCTCGGTGAAGAAGACTTTGGGAGTCGTGAAACCAAACGTATCTTGACAAAGCGAAGCTATCGGATTGGTGTCCTTGGATTTGGTGCTCCTAAACTCAAGGTTGGTGCCTTGGATAAGATAGGGTCAAAGCACTAGAGGTAGAAGCCTCACTAAAGTCCAAGTAGGTGCTTGGCACATCCTAGGTTTGAGCCTGGGCATCTTCTTTTGGGGTTTGATCCCTACCTATATTGTACTTGATTCATTGTAAAGATTATATTAATAAAGGAATTTATTTCTACTGTTCATTTTTTGTTCTAAATATAAGTGATCTAACTGGTAAAAGTAACAATTGGAAAGAAATACCGATTCAGTCCCCCTCTCAGTATTTCGAACACCTACGTGTTGTCTAGAAATTATTATGCCTAATAAAATTTGATATGTACTCAACAATTAATATATAATGGCTTTAGCAAGTATGTTTATGCATGATTTGACTCATTTGGTATAATTTGAGGCCTACAACTATTTTCTGATGGACAAATTTTACCTTGTTGGTGCTTAGGTACATAATAGGGAGAACATGTATGGTACTATGGGTTTTTTTACCCTATTCACTTACAAGTGAGAAAATTTGGCACAATAGACACTTTATATCATAGAGATGTTTGGTAGAATTCAATAAACTAGTAGACACTTCATACAAACATATCCTAGAGTTGCTCAAGTTTTTTATATGATTTCCTCCATATGTAGGGATTACATTTCCCCTGAGAGGAATTAGAGCATCTACGTTTATTTTTGGATTAGATTAGGTGACGAGAAATTTATTGGGACCAAGGAAGGTAGAAAAACTTGGTTTGTGTTTATAATACCCTTAAGCTTCTTCTCGAAAATACCTATGGTACAAAAAGGTCCTTTGAGCAAATGCAACCAATGAATATGGCATGTCAATTAGGAGATTCAACTAGACTAGCTTCTCTTGTTGCATATGATTTGAATCCCTCGCAAATGTTCCAAAACACAGAGATCATCTTGATGAAGTATGTAGATCACATGGAAAATAAGGATGCCATATTTCATGGCATTGTATCATGGATTTGATGAGCAATATTGTCTTGTTTTAAATGTCTAGTTATAACATCTTTTGAATTTAATTCTCAATTAATTTGTAGTATTGTAAAAATTGAAAACATAAATTCTCATCTTAGAATAATACTCCCTATAAATCAACGTTGACTCTACCAATTAATATTATATTACTATCAATCTTGACATTGAGACTTGATGAGATGTGGTGAATAATATGATTTTAATGATTACAAAATACATATTAATACGTCACACATTCATTCTAAAACACAATCATATAAATGAAACTCAAATGACAATCATTACATGAAATTATGCATTTAAATTTATCATCACAAAGTAATATAAAAACACATCAATCAATGTATACAATAAAAACATACAACTTGATCATACATGAAGTGAACCACTAAACAAGCATCCAAAAATTGTGCAATTATCACAAAATCTAGTGGTTGGAAAAATATTATATTGATTAAGTGAAATGCATTTACATAACTTTAAGTTGATTTAACATTTAAGATTTTCAATTAACATGTTATAATTATCTATATCAATGCATTATTTGATACTTTTAATTTAAAATCTAATAAGCAATAAATACACATAATAAATACACAAACATAACACACATTGAAATGCACAAACATTCAAACATCAAAAATATTGCAAATACAAAAACACACAAACATCCCATCAAATTTACTTACTACACACACAAAATTATAAATACATACAAACATTGCATATCAAATTTTGATCATCATACATAGACAATTGTAAATATCCAAACATACAAAATTAGTGTAGATAGTAAATCAAGCCATATGCTAAAGAAAATCTACACACATTTCAAAGTACATATCAAACATGTTATCCACATTCATTATAAATGCACAACTATGTAAATAAAGTCCAAACAACAACGATTTTCATACACAATCACAAATACACATTCAATCAGATGCGACTTGTCTTTAGCTGTAATAAACCCCAAGCTTCTCTCATCGAGAAAAGAGCTCAACACAGATTCAATGTGAGATAGTAGTGAGTTCTCCCTTAGATGCTTGAGCTTGGACAAAATATTACAAAAACCTTTAGCCAATGAATCAAATCTATTAATCGGGTTGGCAACCCAGAAGTCCGAAACCAAGCTAATGTAGGCAGGGTCATATAACCAAACATGGTTAAATTTAAAAGGGGCTTTTGGTTTAGGATGAGGGCCCAAAACCTCAAGATAGATTGGGGAGTGATCCGAAATGCCCCCTGAACCAACCCATTGTTTGTAGTGATGCAGATGTTGCAAGAGGGGACCCTTCATAAGAAATCTGTCTAGTCTTCACGCAAGTGTAGCTTCACCCACCCTTCTATTCCTCCAAGTGGGGAGGGGTTTATTCATGGGGAAATCCACAAAATTGTACTGCTCCAGAAGGTTAGTCATAAACCCCGAGATTGGATCCATTTGAGCCATAGACCCCCAAGATTCACAGAAACCCAAGGAGAAGTTGAGGTCACCTCCTAGGATGATGTGATCAGAAGATAAGATTGAGAGATTTAGCATATGTTGCCAGAAATTCTCCCTCTGATGAAAGGGTCCATAAATATTGACAACCCAAAGGTTGGAGCCAAGCTCTATCGAGAAAAATCTATGCCAATGAATCTGTGGCCTCCCCATGATTTAGAAACCCTGATGGTGTGGGGATTGTAACCAATGGCAAGTCCTCCAGATCTCCCCACAACATCCATTGCCAAGAAGGTCCAACCCGGGGATATAGATTAAAGGGAGCTGGTAATGTGTTCAACGACACCTAGGGTTTCTTGGAGCAAGATGATATCGTTAGGTTCAACCTCAAAGAGTCTACACAGGGCTAGTTTCTTGGAGGCACTAGCCATGCCTCTGCAGTTGAATGATAGACACTTCATCGGGGAACTCCACTCGGGATGTTCAAAGCTCTAAGAACCCCATCGAGAGTGGATTGATGGCTAGAGGCTACTTCAGCCCCCGCATGCTTGATGGCTTTGGAGAGATCAGATTTCCTCCCCTGAGATGTCAGAGGAACTAAACCGGGTGGTGTGAGACCCAATCCAGCATGTTGAACCGGAGTATCGCTAGCTAGGGTACAGGAGTGAAGATAATAGTGATGAGATGATGATACCCTGGAGAATGATGGAGAGGTGGAGAATGTAGTAAGCGAATGCAATGTGGGGGCAGTAGTGGCAATTAAGGGTGGAGACAACATAGTGCAAAGTGCCACAAATGTATATATGGAAGATGCAACAAAAGATGAATAAATAGCAACAGATGAAGCAAAAGAGGTTAGAGTACCCAAATCTTTTGCGGCTTCAGCAGTTGCCTGAGACCTAGTGAGCGGCGGTGAGATCGATTTGTGCACATCATCCACCGTCTTAGGAAGGGGATTGCTTGCCGGAGGAGTAGGACCCAGAACAAGAGAGCGTAGAATGGTCGGTGAGTCAATCCTGGATGGTGCAAGTGATGCTTTTGGGGTGTCCTCTAATTTTTTTTTAGAGGGAAACCTTTGAAGATATGTCCCACCCTGTGGCATCGCCAACAACGAAACGGAACCCCTTCATAATTCAAGATCTGGACCTTGATAAACTTCCCCCATTGTAATGTAATCTTCTACTCCAAACCCTCACGAGTGTCCAAATCGACCAGAATGCGAGCGAGGGTTCTATTCTTTGATTGCACAAATGTTCGATCATGGTCCAGATGGGTACCGAGTGCATTACCAATTTTGATGAATACCTCCTCACACCAGTACTGTAAAGGAAGCATAGGCAAGCACACCCAGAGTGGCCCAACCCCAATTTTCTCTCTCTAAGGGTCGAACAAGGGACTCCATCACTTGAGAAGGACCAGAGCCATCTCGATGTGCCAATACTTGGCAAGAACCAAATCTGTATAGTTTTCCTTTGTAAAGTGAAGAGAAAACTACCCCTTGGGAAGGACCTGTACCTCAGGCAGTTCCTTCAACAATCCACCCCATATCTCCTTGACCCATAGGGTAAGTCTGGTATCCGAATATGCTTTGCTGCGGACATGACCAACAAGCACCGTGCTAGCCATATATGCTGCTTCCCTAATTGCAGAGGTCTCGCTGAACCGGATGGTGATGTCCTTGGAGGTTGCCTTCATGCACTTGGTCTTTCTCTTGCCTGTACGAGGTGCAGATGGGTGGTTTGATAATGGACCTGGGGATCCCTCCAAAGGAATATTTTTTACAGACTTTACCTTGACCGCAAGGGTCTCGAAATAGCCCGACGGCGAGTGAGCAGATGAGGGAGGGTTTTGAGCTGTGGTGGTATGGATGTCTTCACGCGGCATGGTGAAAAAAGTCGATATGGACAGATGAGGATCGAAAGAGGGCGATGGAGGTGTATTTGCAATCAAAATGTGCAGGGTATCAGGTGATAATGGAGGGCAATCTAAAGCAGGGGATTCTATTGAGAGCGACCCGATGTGTGGAGGAGCAAAACAGTGCCAGAAAATGAAACTACCAATAATGAAATAGGCAGAGCAGGGTCAGACAGAAAGTTAGGGCTAGATGCCAGCGTAGTGAAGTTAGGATTCCCAAAAATGACATGGTCCAAATAGGGATCCTAGGAAAAATCGAGCTCTTCAACTTCCATTGTATCCTCCAGGTTGCAAGCAGAAACCGACAACAAAAAGTGACGGACAAGGTGTAACGGAAACGATGGGCAATACTGTCGGTAGACGGGTACACTGCTCCAGTTGTCTGCAGAGAGATGCAGTAAAAACCTAGAGTTTTACCCTAAACCCTTACGGATAACGCCAATAATCCTCTCCATCTTCTCGTCAGCTCCTGTTTTTATTAACTATAAACATAAATGTGACAATTTTTATGAAGTCTATATTGTACTTTTGAGATATTTTTTTTTAAATAATAAAATTAAGGAAAAAAATATAATATAACACTTGTCCACAAAATCAATTATAGTCTTGATTTGATGGATGCTTCGTGTACTACAGTTTTAAAAAACTATTTTTATACCTATCCATCAGGGACCCAGTCGGACTAATTAATTTGTCATACTTCGACCATTGTACGAAGGGGTCACATGAATAACATAGAGGTAGGATGAAAAGGTATAAGGAATCAGGCTATGATGTATGATTTATACCTACGATGTTGTTTTGTCTACTATTTAATCATTCCACTTCACAAAACTGATATATTTATTTTTTTCATTATCTTGAGTGAAAGGAAACATGTTGCATAGATATAATTTTAGTAGCTATTGCAAATTACATTAAAATTAATTATATTAACGAAAAATAGAGATGAAAATATTTTTTTTTTTAATTTTCAATCTAAAATAATTAAATAAAATTAATTATATTAGTGAAAAATAGAGATGAAAATATTTATAAGAAGAGCTTCAGCGTAAATCACATGAAAAAGACCTTTGTCGACGCGTTTCGAACCAACTAGTATGGTTCATCATCAGGACAAGTTGAAGAATCATATCTGGCATAGCATGTTAAATACACTGTGCAGAGACTCCAACGGCTACATAACGGCTAATTTGGACTCTAAGGTCAGGTCAAAATTATATTAGTAAATTTAATATTATTTTTATTTTAATAATCTTAAGATTAATAATATAGTATTCTAAATCTATAAATAAGTAAAATTAGGTACAATTAGTACATGAGAGAATAACTAATTTTTTTTAATTGTATAAATAAAATAAAATAAAAATGATTTATTTAATAATATCCATTCTTAGTCAAATTAATAAAGGTAATCAGTTGTTAGGATAGAAGTAAATGAGTACTAATCTATTATTAGGATACAAATAAATATATAATTTTAATGGTAAGTTTCAAGACTTAAGTTGCCCATTTGTTAATTTATTTATTAATATGTATATAAATTAGTTTGTTAAGGTCAACGAAGTGTTAATAATCATGAAGGCTGTTTTAAAAATTAAGTTAATTTGTATCTAATTTATTAATTAAAATAGAATACCTATCAAGAACATCTATAGGATTGTTTATTACTTAATTTAATTAGTTTATATATATATATGTATGTATGTATGTATGTATGTATGTATGTATGTATGTATTAATTTATTAGAATATAATGTAAACTAGTTTAAAGATAGGAGAGATATCTAGATCTATTCTATTTTATTATCAATGATTAAAGAGCTGATTAGACTACTTAGAAAATAAATAAATAAACAAATACTTAGTAATAATGATAAAGATAAAACTATGACTATAAATGTAAGTAAACTAAATAAAATTAGAACCAAGAATAAATAGTAACTAACTACGAATTAATAATGACCTCATGAATGCATTAAACAATTAAATAATGTAAAAATCATACAACTCCATCAAATCAAATAACTGAAATTATATATAACTATATATATATAATATATAATATATTATATATATATATATACTATATATAATATATATATATATATATGTTTATAAATATTTATATAAAAGATGCATATATCTAAAATTAAGACGAATGATAATCGTAATGATAATACTCATAAACAGAAACGGGGGAGAGTGTCAGTCGCTCGATATCTATATCTATAAATAAATTTATATGAAATAGGAGATTCTACCATACGACGAAAGAAAGCAACCAGGAAGGGTGACAAAGAGACATAGGAGGCGAAGACCAAGAGAAAAAACTAAAGGAAACCTAAGAAGATAGGGCGGGGATCCAACACCTACTTACCTTCCAGCCATCATCTCTGTTGAGATTGTTAGGCCTCTTTTCAATTTCTATAGCTTCCCTTAACTTACGATGATGGAAATGAGCTACCTTGGCAATAAACTTGGCATCCTCGATACAGACATGATGTCTGGTCTTGTCCACATGCTCTGCTAAGGCTGAAGATTTTGTCCTTCCATGTCTCAGGTCAGCTGCATGCTCACATATAATTTGCTGGATGGAGCGCCCTGTTTCTCCTATATAGGGCGTCCCACATGAGCAAGGAATCAAATACAGACCCTTCATGTCCATAGGGTTAACCAGATCTTTCACCGACTGAAGGGAATTACGAATGGTTTTGAGGGGCCTGAAGGTTGAGGGAATATCAAACCTTCTGAGGATTCGAGCTATCTTGTCTGTGGTCCCCTGGATATAGGGAAGATGGACACCTAGATGGCGTTCCTTAGGTTCTTTCTTCTTAAGCGCATTTCTAGAGGCTGTAAGGAAAGCTTTCCGACCCAGGTGCCTACTATATCCGTTTTCCACAAAGACATCCAGGAGGTGGGATCTCTCTCTATCCAGGCTCTCCTTATCCGAAATCCTCAGGGCACGAGTGGCCAGGGTGTTAAGAACCCCCATCTTCTGAGCAGCGAAATGGTGGGAATCGGCGTGAAGATATTGCTCCGTGTGCGTTTTCTTGCAGAACACAGAGTGGGAGAGAGAGCCGTCCTCCTTCCTAGAGATAAGAATATCCAGAAAAGGGAG
>APFE031188201.1:0-17208 GCA_000404065.3 Pinus taeda
TCCGGGGCGCTGCCCTGGACCCCATAAAGTGGGGTTACGGGTACCCCTCAAACCCCCTGTTAACTATGTGGAAAGAATATAACACAACCCAACAGGATATAATTTTGTCCACAATATTAAATCTTGTATTAATCCACAAAATTGTTATCGAGCAAATTGTCCAAAAAATACATAGAGGGGTCTTGCATCACACCATATGGGTGGCTCTTCCATTTTCGTTGTTGCACCATGAAACATGTTCGCTCTCATTCTTCCCCAACTTCCTTGAATATAGCCTTCAATCTGAGAAGGAAAGGACAACGATTAGTCGAGTTATCTTTAGTAAAAATAGCGCATATCTCGACTGTATCCAGTGAACATTATTTATGGGTGTGCTTCTTCCGACAATGAGGGAAAAAAATAGCTAATTCCTGCTTCGCTTCACCCTGATTTTGTCTTACCTATAAAACATCCAACTATGTTGTCAATGTACTTAGGATATCAATTTTAGAATCTTCTAAAATATTACCAATCTCTGCTTATGTAACTCCTACGATTTCTAGGCTTGGTTTGTGTACTCCCACGTGAACATATGATACACATTTTTACAATATCATCATATTCTTATTTAGAAATATTTCCATTCCCAATTAAATTAAACGTTTATATCCATTCATCCTTCATACCTCTAATTAAGTTAGTTTTCAACGCATCCCTAGATAAAGTGATATATGGTGATCTTTGTGAATTATATTCAAATCTCTCAGTATATTATTCTAAGGTTTCATCTTCTTTGGAGGTCATCTTAAATATTTCTTCCCTTAGATATTTAGATCAAAAGTAATCCTATTACTTAGTAAGGAAAATATATTTCAGTTGATCCCATGAATTTATACTACCGCCCCCCCGAGTCCCATAAACCATCGCAATGTTGCTCCCTTTAAAGTGGAGCGAAACAATTTTAATTTTTGGGGGTCAGTAGTGTAATCATATCATTGAAACAAGACATCAAATTCAAACATAAATGCATAGGGATCTTTAAAGGCCATCCCATGAAAATTTGGGAGGTTTTTCAGCATGATAGGCTTCATTAGTGCGTTAGCCTACAAATCAACAATGGGGTATTCTATGGTTGAGGTTTGTGTCCTAGTTACCGTATTTTCCATTTGATGAAATATATGCTAATAAACTTTAGGGATCTTGTAGTTAGGAGTTACTAACTAAAAAATATTAGTATGTTGATGAGATTCTGGGTCTTGACTAGGTCTCACAACACTACTCAAATCAAGAATTTCAGTTTCTCTTCTAACAATGGGTGTCGCACGGGATTCTATCTTAGAAGGTTGAGGATATGATTCACTTGTCTCACCTCTCCCTTTGTTTAGTTTAAAAGAGTGCCCCTCAACCTTATTAAAAGGTCTGAGATATCTATCAGGTGTATCTTGGAATCTCTGCTTAGATCCTAAGGTTTTATCATGAATCTCAGTGTTAGTTACAACAGATCATTCTACTACTTGAGGGGAAATAACAATAGAGAAATTCCTTGATATTGTTCAGAGACCTACGGACGCTTGACATTATGCATTGTGAATGATTTCGTCTATGAAGGTTGTTCTTCTAAGGCCAACGTGACCTTATATTTTGGTATTTTTTTGGTGGATTTCTGATCTACCTCTATATGGTTCCTATTATTAGGTTTCTTTCGAGTCATACACACTAAACACCTAAAGATATCAATCGAGGGTAGACACTCGCAAAAGCCTTTTTTTTTACCATGGTGTGTGCACAAGTACTTACATTCCATATTTAATACCCAACCCCAGGGATACAATAAGTACTTTCTTTGAAAACCTCCCTGGTAACGATGCCAAAATGTTGAGCCAATTAATTCTTCCTAAAGAACAAACGAAATACTGCACATTAAATTGTCAATTAGAGGTCATGTCTTTCTATTTTGAGGCTATCTACATATTTTATGCAAAACAAATGCTGGTATGACTAATTACTACTATCCTAATGGAAAGAAAAAATGCAATGTTAAAGGAATCAACTCATAACGTGATTTGTAACTAAGTCAAACCATTCAAAACATCAACTCCTAGATGTTTTTTGCAGGAAACAACAAAGGAAAAATATAAAGTGTCTAGTTGTTACCTAGGGGACAATAAGTACAAAATCAAAGAAAAACACTACAAAATTATATTATTGAAAGCAATTGAGTACGCAAGATAATAATATTATCATAATCTACAAGAAATAACAGTAAGCAACAAGACTCCCAATGAATTAACTAAACCAAATCCACTCTGTAACAATCATTGTAAATTCTATTTAAAATAGAGCATGCAATCTAATAAACGACCAATGATAAAACAAAAGTGATTATGCAAATAAATGAATGAATCAGAATAACCGAACACCGATTTAGTAGTACAGGTAAAGATAATATTTCTTCCAGGATCAGGCCCAAATCACCAGAATCGAACTCCCTTGTAAAAGGAAACAACAAAAAAGATTAACTTTGAGTAATAAACACTTCCATTAAATTACTGAGGACCAATTATAATTGATGTCTTCTCAAGTTAGTACTTATGTGGAAAATATTATAATTAAACAACCTCTCTCAAGGCTCAATTCGTAGTCTTTATACTATGTTGATAAAAGATAAGAACAATAAATCTATTTATGATAAAGAGAAATCTTGAGAATATGAAGATTCTTAGGATGCACATTTTAAGTTACAAGAAATCTTAATATATCCAGATGAGAAAGTCGTAAGCCTGTCCTTAACTAATTTACTCCAAACATGGATCAACAACATCAATTTATGCAATCTCCTATTATTAATCCAAGGAGGAACATCATGAGCTAAACAACATCAAGCTATTCAATCTCCTATGATTAATCTAAGGAGGAACATCACGAGCTAGCTCATTGATAGATTCTTGTCCAAATAAGGATCCAATCATGAGTGAATAGCACTTTAGTGAAAAGGTCTATTCATAAAAACAATGAAAGAATGAGAATACATTAAATCCTTCTAGAATCCTTATTTCATGATTTATCATGTTGTAAATACAAGAAATACTTAGAAAATAATATAAATTCCAATAAATAAGGTAAGTAAATTATAACAATTATGAGGCGCAACATTTCTTGCAAAAATAGCTCTAACAACAGGTTTTAAACCAAATGTGAAAGAAATAACAATGGTTGCTATTCTAATGCTCCTTGAGCTTCTTTTGCCTTATTTTAGACTGATATGAGTGTGTCAACAATAATAATGTGTGCACAAGTCCTATTGGCTTCTATGCGAAAAGATGATAAGAAGTCATACACTTGCCAAGATATGACATACATATTTTCTAGATAACATGCCTTCTATCTACAACCAACTTGTCCAAGAGGTGGGATGCACAACTCAAGGTTAATGAAAGAACCCCAAAGTAACCTTGTCTCTCAGACTCAATGAAAGTTTGCATAATGAGCCAATAAATACACTTTAACATAAGCACATAAAGAAGAAATGTAAATGTATAGGAGATATGAACTACACTCCAAAGTTTAACATGAATAATAGGAATATGGACTCATGATATTAGTATTTGAGAATCATTCATAGAAGAATCCTTGTATTCCAGTGCTCAGGAATTTCTACGTATAAAGGTGGTAAGCACTGGTTGTATATGGGGGCTACACCCTTTTTCAAGGTGTAAGAGAGCTCTAGAATCTCCAAGCTACTAACGATGTACTTGAAATAAAATGAAATTGCAAGAAAGTGATGTGATAGATCCTAAGTCCACATTTTCATCACCCCATCATACTATCCAAAAAAAATTTGCTCAACCTATATGTTTCCTACAAAAATAACTCTAACAACATGGTTTGAAACCAAATGCCAAATAAAAAACAATGATTCCTATTCTATTGCTCCTTGAGCTTATTTTCCCTTACTCTAGACTAGTATAAGTGCATCAATAGTAATAATGCCTGCACAAGTCATATAGGCTTCTATGCGAAAAGATGACCACAAGTCATACGTTTTCCAAGATATGACATACATATTTCCTAGATAGCATTCCTTTTATCTAGAACCAACTTGTCCAAAAGGTGGGATGCACAAATCAAGATTAACGAAAGAACCCTAAGGTGACCTTGTCTCTCAAACTCATGGAAAGAGTGCATAATGAGCCAATAAATATTCTTTAATATAGGCATATAAAGAACAATAAATGTGTAGGATATGTCAACTACACTCCAAAGCTTAACAAGGACAATAGGAATATGGATTGATTATATTAATATTTGAGCATCCAAGGATGGTAATATACTTTCAATTTCTCAGCAATATTGTACATGCCTATTTTGGAACTTATATCAGGTATGCATCTATTAATAGGGTTTCATCTTAAGATATATATTGATACAATGCGCTTCATACCTGTGGAGGAGAAATTTCTACGAAACTATGCATTCCTAGTGAGAGAAATGATGAAGCATTTAGAAGAGTAATTTGGAATCTGAACTCCTATACAACTCCAATTAGAACCATACAAGAAAGAACAATGCTCCAAACATTATATCAATGTTGCACATATAGCTTAGAGATAGCAATCACCATGTGCACAAACCTAGGAGGGTGTATAAGAACTCAAACCAATCCAATTCTCTAAAGTCTCTACATTTCACAATGCCTCCTAAATTTTCACAAATACAATGATAAAGAGTACAAAGAAATAATTGATATGGGATGAATAGTACCAGTTTCTTCATAAAGCTACAAGTCAAGATGTCTAATGTCTACAATGAGAATCAACAATCAATCAAAACGATTGTATTGAACATGAATGCATGTGCATTTTAATAGTGACAAATAAGAAGGAAAAATGTAAAATGTTCAGTAATATGAAAAACTAGTATGTTACAACAAAGAAGCTCAAGTAAAATCTTAAGATAACACAACATTTGAGAATACATACTGGTATTTCCGCTTCTACATCTAAATGCTTAGCTTAAACCTTATTTTAGAAAATTATCGTGCTTCCCTTTCCAACTCTATTTTTGGTCCAATATATCCCTCTTGATGAGGGCATTGAAGGAAGATACTAGACCATAAGCTCCTAGCATGAACAATAAAGTAAGAGGAAAAAGTAAGACCAATTATAAAATAAGAACCTATATTAAAATACTTAGCCTACCATAGTTTTCCTTTTTCAAAAGTAAAGAGGTCCCTCTCTCTAGATTCAATGATGACCTTGCAAGACTGTCTCTAATGTGTAAACATAAATCTTGGAAACTTTCCACAAATACAGTGATAAAGAGTACAAAGAAACAACTGATTTGGGATTAACAATACCAATTTCTTCATAAAGTTACAAGTCAAGATGTGTAAAGTTTGTAATGAGAATCAACAATCAATGATAGAGATTGTATCAAACATGAATGCATGTGCATTTTAATAGTGACCAATACCAAGGAAAAATGTTGAATGTTTAGTAATATGAAAGAAATTACACGTTAGCAGACAACAACTCAAGTAAAAGCTTAATATAACACAACATTCAAGAATACATACTGGTATTTCCACTTCTCTATCTAACTCCTCAGGTTAAGACTTCTTTTAAAAAGTTATGGTGATTTCCTTTCTGACTCGACTTCTAGTCCAATATATTCCCCTTGGTCAGGACATCGAAGGTAGATACTAAACCATAAGCTTTGAGCATGACCAATAAAGTAAGAGAAAAAAGTAAGACCACTTATAAAATGAGGACCTATATTAAAATAGTTAACCTACCATTTATTTCCTTTTGTAAAAGTGAAGAGGTCCCTCTCACCAGATTCAATGAACTTGTACATAAATTTTTGAAACCTGAATTAAACTCAGATCCAATGACCTTAAACGGGAAGTGGAAAACATATCAAAGTAGATGCAACGAGTTAATCTATAAAACACTTGCCTACTCCCATAAATCAATACTTGAAGACATTACATATAGAAATGCTTAGTAGTTTTGAAGTTAAAAATATCCATCACCCATAACTCACATGCTTGCCAAGAGGTGACATACATATTTGATAAGTGCTGAGAGCTACCGAAAACTATAACTTCCTCAAATCTGTTCACAAGCTCTGTAAACTGTTGCACATTCAAGTTATACTACTTTGTTTGAATTTGTGTCTTCTGACCACCATTGATAAAGTCAATGATCTACTTTGAATTCCATGGGATGGGATTTCTTCAAAAAGGACTATATTATTCTTCTTGTTTTCCCGGAAAGCACTACCAGCCAATTCCAAAACCTCAGCAACCAGATATTTCATAGTCCCGGGCAACATTACCAGTAAGTTCCAAAACCTCAATAGCTAGATATTCAAGAATAGTGGTAAGGTACACTAGAGCATGATCCCATAAATGTTCTATATACTTTTCGGCCTTAAGGAACCTAGGATTCTTTGTACCAGTAACTACAAGCGAATTTTTTGTGACCTAGACACAAACTTTCTAGACCTAGAATTACCACGTCCACCTTTTGCACCAAAAGAACTCATGTTTGTAGAGATTTAGACTGAGGAACCAAAGATCGTGAAACACTTAGATCTCACAAGTTGAATGCGGAAGATTGAATTCAAATTGTATAGTGCGCCTAACACTCTCCTGACTCTTGAGGTCACTTCCTTCTTTAATAACAGATAAACATAAGGAGTCGATTGATAATGGATGAACACAATTACTCAATTCACAGTTCAAGTAGGAGTCGTTGGTGAGATCCAATGGCTAACAACTTTTCAATCGTTAATGTTCGAGCCAACATTGCAGACCAGTACAAAGTGGGAACTGAGGGAGTTCTTCTCAGAGGGAACCTCTTACGATGTAAAAATAAAACTTTCTGATTATTATCTTTTTTATTGTTATTTATATAAATCTACACTCATAATCAAAAGGGAAAACCAAATCTGAATGCCTTTGAGTATTGTGTCATCACATCTCTGCTTGTAACTTATAAAAGTGGTATCACACAAAATCCACTCACTAAGACTTGATGTGAAAGATGGGTGGCATTTGGGGAAAGATATATTTTCCCTCAAAATTGTGCAAACAACCACGTACCTCATCTCATCATTGTGATTTTCTATAATAGTAATCTAACAAGGCCACAATTTTACTCAGAAAATAGTGGAAATCCCGACGTGAATTTGGAAAAAAAAACTCGCAGGAATTTTGGGAAATTTATGTTACAATTGTCAAACTTCAAGAATTTAGGTGCCCAAGGGGACTTTCATGGTATTGAATCCATTTCCACCATCAAAAAAACTATTCAAACACTCCTATGGTTAGATTTTTTGGGAAAAAAATAGCAAGATTCCGACTAAAAATAACTTTCGAGGAGAAATTATGGCCTCAATAGACAATGCCTTTTCTATGTGATAGTATACCGTGGGAATCACTTTTTACCATTGGCTTGGTGAGACAACCCATTGAAGCCTCTCATGTCCTAACTCCTTGTCAAGTTAGAATTTGATGACCTTTATTTCTTTTTCATGTGTGCCATTTCACGTTTTATGCATACTCATCAGTGTCAAAAATAAATTATTTTGTTACATGCAAGTTTCACAAAACAACGTCACATATTTTACATAACAAGTTTGGGGTTGAGTGAAAAAAGTTCATTTTTCTTGGGGATTAACTACAACTTTTTGATCTTAAAAATATCTAGGTCTTGGCTCTGCAACAACACTAAAAAACTTAGGTGGGATTGGAACATTATGAGCAAACTAAATATAGTTCAGGCCATGTGAATGAGAAGCCCAAATTTATAAGAAAAAGAGCTTTGTCATTAATATTGAAGAGATTTGCCTAGGGTTTCTTTGTGGCAACTAATGGACCAAAAAAGAGAAGTTGAAAAGAAGATAATAGACCATGCCCACAAGATGACTCCTTATCTGAGCAAAAAAACAACAATTAGCTATGTTTAGGAGAAGAAACTTTCGTGGTTTGTTTTTTTATTAGACATGCCATTAACGTGGGAGATCCTTGCTTCTTTGAATGTTTACTATCCCTTGCATGTAAACTTGCATGTAAAGATGCAAGCCCCACTCAAGCTTGTGCCAAAAGCCATTAAGAAGAGGCCCATTAAAAAAACAATGCCAAAACTATTTTTTGTGCTAGCTAAAAAATTAGCTCTTCCTTACTTTGTTCATGGCGAACCAATAACAATCAACTCGATGAGGGAACCAATGACAGTCAACTCGATGAGTGGCAGTTGGGTACCTTTCAACAAATTATTTTTGGATTGATTTCTCAACAATAGATATCTTCCTTTTCCTCACTCTATCTATTGTGTATTGAATCATCCTCTTACATAGCACACCTGCTAATGTAGAAATGAGATAGATAATTAAATAATTAACTCCTAGAAAAAATAATAGAGTTGTGGGCATTTAAACTCTAAAGAACAGGGAAATGGTTCAGCTAGTTATGACAACTTATCTAATTAAACCTTCCTATTTACAACTAACCATAAGTTAATTTTAAGATTCTTTTTACGAGTCCCTACGGACGTTTTAAAAATTTTATTCACTGCAAAAATACGTTTAAATAACGAAAAAATGTTGGTGAAAGTCGAATTGCAAACCTGTCCTGATGCCTATTTGTATACGGACACAACGAGGTGAATCAAGTCGGTGGGCATCCTTAATATTAGGTTCCGTCACCTCAGGGATTTGCGTTGGCTTGGTAGTTGGAAATTTAATATTAGAATATACATACTGAAATGTACAATTAAAGATCAAATCAGTTAACTCTCACTGATACACTGACTCCAATGTTTGGTCAGAGTCATACATGAGATAAATAAAAGATACACAATGAAATTCATTCGATCCCAGATTTCGAAATTTATGCTTTGGTTTTTTCCCAGAGAGATGTATGATATACATCTATGGATACTGAATTTTCTCACATTTTTTTGTAAACCTCTCTTGTATGAGTTTTTGGAATGGGGAATTTTGGGAATTTGGTATGGGTGTGGAAACCCTAAAGTTTTTCCAAAATTTATAACAAACTATTAAATAGAAATCAGTAATATTAATATAATAAAAAAAATAAAATATAAAAACAAAATTTATTTTTAATTAATAATAATCAAATTAATATTAAATCAAAATATTCAAATATTAAAATCAACTTAAAAAATATAATATATAATCTTTTATGTATAAATATATTTTTTGGGTGTCTCTTTCCTTGTATCTTTACATTTTATATATCTAAAATATTAAAATGTCAAGTTCACTATGACACATGACCAGTGTTTGAAACAATCTAGGTTAAAAATACAAAAGAACAGTTTTACATATGTTTCTCTAGTTATTCTTAAGAGAAAAAGTAAAGCAACTCTGTTGTTTAAGCATTGATTGCCACATACAATATGCCCACACAAACTTCTGGGATATATATACATAAACAACAAAAAAAGTGTTCATCATCATGACATCCCACATATCACCCTTACATCGAGGTGCCACATGTTTCCTTAACCCCTCAAGAGATTGCTCCAGTTTCTCAATTAAGGATGTCTTTGGCCTTTCTTCTTACAAAGATTTCAACTTAGGCTCATGTTTTGTGGGCAGTTCAACATATTTCTCTACATAGTTTGTATTCCTCAACCCCATGGAAGGCCAAAACTCCAAAAAAAATAGTGTTCAAAGCTCCCAGAACTTTCCCAAGCTCCCATTGCAGCTCCCTGTGAAAAGGGAACGTTCTCATACAGTTCCAAAGCTCTCGGGAGTGTAGGAACCATTGGAACTGGTTTCCCAACTCTTCGGAGTGGTTCCCATGTAATAGTGTAACAACACTGTATACCCAAGATAGATATCTGGTTTTCCCCAGAGAACCGCAAGAACCAATAACTAGAGTGCCAAGTCACGTACATGGCTGACTTCAGTTTGACAATTGATTGAAGGAAAATGTCTCACCAACTGCAGAGGGAGTATATCAAAATCAACAACCAAACCAAATAACAGAAAGGATGTGATCGAGAATTGATAAACTAGTAATCAGTGGTTCAGTTCGCTGCTGTGTTCACATTAAACAAGGGTGGGACTCTTTACAAATCGATTCCAAATACCAAATCAGTATTTAGTTCGCATTTAGTTCACTGCCGTGTTAGGTAAATGTTTTACCAACCACATAGGGAGTGTATCAAAATCAACAATCAAACCAAATAACAGAAAGGATGTGACACAAAATTGATAAACCAGTGATCAGTAGTTCAGTCGCTGATGTGTTCACACTAAACAAGGGCGAGACTCTTTGCAAATCGATTCCAAACACCAGGGAATTGATAAACCAGTAATCAGTGGTTTAGTTTGCTGCTGTGTTCACACTAAGCAAGGGTGAGGCTCTTTGCAAATCTATTCCAAACACTAAATCAGTATTTAGTTGGCTGTTGTGTTTACACTAAATAAGAGTGAGACTCTTTGCAAATAGATTCTAAACACCAAATCAATAGTTCAATTAGCAATTGTATTCACACTAAACAAAATAAGACTCTTTGTAAATTGATTCAAACACCCACAAGTGGAATTAATAATAAAACTTACTTTCATATTACTTATTACTTATATTACTTATTACTTTACTTACACTAAATAAGAGTGAGACTCTTTGCAAATAGATTCTAAACACCAAATCAATAGTTCAATTAGCAATTGTATTCACACTAAACAAAATAAAACTCTTTGTAAATTGATTCAAACACCCACAAGTGGAATTAATAATAAAACTTACTTTCATATTACTTATTACTTATATTACTTATTGCATTACATACTTATGGGTAACAGTAAAAGTTTAAGATAGACCATGGTTTTACGGCAGCAGTGCATTTAATGTTATACCAGTAGAGATATAGTTTTTTGGATCTATCGTTAGAAGTTAGATGGGTGATAACGAAGCAATATCTGTGCGCGAGACTACCTGTCCATTAACCCTGACAAGCGGTTCTGAAGAAATATGGCGCTCACGTGAATTAGAGTACATGTGTTAGTGTAACACCAAGACTTACTCGTATGCCTCCGTTCCCGATGGTCAGCGCCACTTTCGGTTACTTTGGGAGATTCGCGCGTAGGTTGATGTTGATCCATCCGATCGAGACCCGAAAAAACAGGTCAGCTATCCTCTGTTATCCACGAGCTCAAGTCCGCCCCATTGTGTGTACGAAGTTTCAACAGATTTGGGGTAAAGAATGCATATGTGCTTAGATCGAAGGGTGTATATGTAGCATAGATTTTGGCAACAGGATAAGCACGCGATGTTGGGATGGGCGTGCAGCATTTTTCTGGTGCTTAATCTTACTTGAAGTCTTATCGGAAACTAGAGACGAGGCTTCCTCTGCCTGACCCAGTGGCTCTGCCTACATGAACTTAGATATTCGAGCATTAAAGTCTCTAGAGGAGGCACTCGATAAAGATTATTTTAAACATCTCTGATTTTATTTGCTTTTATAAAGATTATTTTAAACATCCTTGAATTGGTTTGGTTTTTTTTATAGTAAAGCAAAACAAATTTTTATTTTTTTTCAAAGTTATCTCATTTCAAGGAATCAAGCAAACCACCAAAACAAAATAAAAAGGTGGTTTTAAAGACTTTTAAATTTGAGCGTGGGTTTGAGAGTCCTTCGTAAGAGCAGGATTTTTATTTGTGATAATATCAAAATGTAAGCAGAATAATTAGGAAAAGGAAGACGAGATCATGTAGTTGAAAGAGAGAGTTACGAGGGGCAAAAGGGATTTTGGATAACTTTTTCTCACTTGCTTGGATTTGATTTACAATGTAAGAAGCTTTTTGTGGTGTATTTGAAACAAAATATTTAGAACCAAAAGAGTATATTGGTAATAGTAGTCATAATAAGATGTTAATTATTACGATCACAATATTCACTGGTTTTTGGGAGAGGGCAATGTCCAATAAAGAATAGTGTCATAACTGAAATGAATTTAGCACAAGGGACTATTTCTTCCTGGGTTTTGTCAATAACTCACTACAACGTAGATGATAAAGGTGTGACTAAGCCAACCTTTAACACGTGCATACAATCATAGAAATTGTTAAGGGTGGAGAATGGATTGTATGTCTCAATCGAAGAAGTTGTTAGCTGGTGTAGCCGGTTTGATGGATTCAAGATGGATTCAAGAGGAATGATTTCACTCCTAGCTTTCAAATGCTCAAGACCTACACATATTCCAACCAACATATCGACCAAACCATAAATCCTGCAAAATCCATTAGGATAACCACAATTGAAACCCAATATATAACCTATAAGAAACAAAATAGATCTATATGGTGGGAAAATAATAAACTTTCATTAATAAATCAAAATGATACTATAGTATACATTCAACATGAGTGTTTTCCTCTTCAACGTACCATCCTAGTTTCCTTGTAGAGACAATCTCTAAGCACCCAAACACTATGGCAAATCTCTCCCATAAATTATCACTTACTCTTCTCCTCTTGACATGATGAGATTATATAGGTCTTTTGCACTCTTCGGGAGGATGTATCTAGACATTTAGGGGTGAAGTTACAAAAAATTGACAATAATTGACCCCTACCCAACTCCTGGGAAAGTAGTTTGAGTTAATATCCTTGGGAATTACAAACTCTAGAAGTCTCAGCAACTATGTAGATTGTGAAAGGGAAACCTACCTTTAATGACTCCAGTTATATATGTTTTATTAGAGTCTAGTCGCAGGTTGTTAGTGTAAGGATGGTGTCTCTACTATAAAAGAGGAATAGCTAGGCATCTTGGTCTAAAAGTTAAATGTTTCTCCTACTAATTCCATGTTCATAAAATGGGCTATAACATATGTCTTCTAATGCGTGAGGTTAGAAGAGAAATTGATGGCTAAAATATTTTAAATAATATAGAGCTAAAAATGGAATGAAGGAGCTAAGAATAATGAGTTGAATGATAGTAACCCAAATGTTGAAGTCTCGACCATGCTAATAACATCACCGAGTTGGGCATATCCATGCTTGTTCATAAAGAGAAACTAAACATGGCGTCCAACCATACGTTGTGTATCCATAACACGAAGTGTTAGGACATGACCATGGGAAATAGAAAACAACTCCATGTGACAAAACAAAAAGATTATAGCCACTAGAAAATACAATATGTATATGTCTTAGTATACATCAGTAGGACTATGGACATATAGAGGAAAGATACCCCAAAGTTGTCCTTAAAGTACATTAGATGATACATAACTTTAATGCAAATTGGGAAGGGTGCCAAACCTAAGGTCTTGTTCACAACCCTAATCGTATAAATCTACGACATGCAAAAAGATGTGCTAATGTCAAGCATGGTAGAAACTTCTTAATTGTTGGTTATTGAAATAGACCATTAACAGATGTGATGGGAGCCACCAATAATTAAAATAGACCCCAAGGTACCTAACATAGTCCACTAAGTGTGAATAAATGAGCTAACATCGAACACTCACTTACTCAACTGATCAAGAGTCAATGAGGTAGACCCATTGTTGATCACACGAAAACCTACCTCTAAGGTCTAGAAGCTCAAAGTTATTATTGCGTCCTATATCAAGCTCTTGGATAATAAGTTGAAGTCAATGGGAGAATTTCTATTTGAGGATGGTCTGAATGTGTCCCCATCAATCATCACATAATAAATGAAGATATGTTGTGAACAAATGAAACCATGAAGTACAATTGACACAAGTATGGTTGAAAAAAATTATAAGCAAGGACTGCAAATAGTTGACTGAGGCTAAGACGTCCCTTGAACATATAATGACATGACACAAAAGTGACTTGGTAGCATTGACTAATGAGCACCACATGATATTCTGCAACAACAAAGGAGAGAATTGAAACATACTCCATAGGGACTGAAAGAGTAATTCAATGAAGGAGTTTGACAAACTCATAAGTATGGTAAGGTTCCTCAGTAAGCTAAAAATCAAATATGAGAAATGAAAAGAAGAGGTGTCATGCTAAAGGAATACATGACTAACACTGACATTTTGGCCAATAGCTCAAGTAAATGAATTACCATCCATTTTCTCTTTTTAGTCTTTTATTGGTTTAATGAGTAGGGAAGAAAAGACAAGTAATTTCAATAGTTCCTTTTTTTTTGTCTAGTTTCAATGAACCTAAAAAAAAGAGATAAAAACACTACCATATCATGTAAAAACCATCTAAAAAGTTAAGACTCGTGGTATAATCACATAATGAAAGAAATAAAACATGGATTAGGCAAAAATATGACAATATTTTTTATTTTTATATTTTTTTTATAATTTGTTGGCATATAAGATGTACTAGAAAACTTCTTGCATTGCTCACCAAAAATAAAACACAAATTTACAAGGAATAACATAGTGTAGTAGGTCATGTCAATTTGTGCCCACTGTCGAGCACAAACCAAGGATTCCAATAGGTGAACTGATGGTTTGTTGTGCATACCATGGGACCATGCCATAGAGGGTTGGATTTATAGATTCTTAAAGGTTGATGATGCCACAGAAAGTCTAAAATGATTTGTTATCAGGAAGAAGTTGAGGACATAAAATGTGAGTGGTCTCATGAGCTATTGTAGCTCTTTGATAATGATTCTCAAGACATAAAGGGGGTGGAAGGCACTCATCAATGATAGGATTTAGGTTGTACAACTTATTGGCTAGATTAGTATCAAAAACCTAAGACTTCACTCTGTCCAAAGGTGGCACATCTAGGAGTTGCTGAGAAAATTCCCCTTGGTCCAATTCAAGATTTACTTTGTCAATTTCTACAAGAACCTATTCAGGGAGAATAGAGGCATCAAATGGCATAATATCCTTTAGATTAGCAAATGAATCCATGAGCTCCAAGATGACTTTTCAAGAAGGAGGCTTATCATCAAGGGAGTCATGTGGAATAGTCAAAATGATAGTACATGTGGGTAAGGTATTGTGATCATATTCCATATTGGGATAGAGCTTCTTACTAGTGTCAGGATGTACAAATGGGACCATTAGATAGGGAATCTCTTTTGTTATAGGAAACGTATTCTCACCATACACATCTACTTCTAAAGGAGAAGGCACCACTGAAGGATCAAGTGACTGATGTGATTCATTAGTGATGAAGATATCATATGCATATGAAAAATTGAAGAAGAAGGAGCATGAGGTTGGGGTAAAGGAAAGACACTGAAAAGTTATGGGATTTTAAATAGTCTCACACCAACACTTTCATAGATACAACACATACAAAAAATAAACTTAAACAAAGAAGTGCATGAACATAACAATGCTCAAATGGGGCAAACACATCAATAATATATGGAAAATCTCCCTTTATTGATTCTTGGTGGTAGAGGTTGAATACAATAAAAATACTAGAACAATTGAAGAGAATTCCTTGAGCTAGGGAGCTCAATAATCCTTAGCAAGGATGTTTCATTTCCTCAATCTCATTTCAGGTTTCTCCTCTCTCTCAAAGAAGTGTGAAGACTCTCCGAAGGGGGGATTTTTCTTCACTCACTAAGATGTTGGCTTGCTTACAAGAAATTTGGCCAACATGTTAGTGCTCTTCACTTCCTTGGTTCAACAATGAAATGATGGTTTGTTTACAATAAATTTGGCGAGCATAACAATGTCTCTACTTTTTGGCTCTCTAATCGCCTGTTTATATACAGTTTTTTGAATCCATCTTCCATCTCTCGGTACATGTATGATAAAGACACATGAGTAGGAAAAGAGGATTCCATTGAGGGCTGCACTTCTCTAGGGCAACTCAAATTCAACTGTACTAGACAAATCTTGTATCAAGAAATTGACTCCAAGTGTGTGGAGTGGTCCCAGACTGCTAAGTCAGCTTTTCTGTAACCACGTTGATTTTTTTATGATATGCCCTACGCACACGGATTTATCAAATAAATATATGCGCAACCTAAATTGATTTACTTTATAAACTTTGGACCTTAGGAGAACCTTTGATTTTTTCAATCTTTGTAATGTATTCGACTAGAGAATTGTCCACCTATGCATTCTGTTGAACACTTTTAATGTCACATAGATTGTACTAGTAGGTGTATGATTTTCCAATGTTAACAAAATCGGCTATGAATTTTTGTAAAATCAAGGAGTTTGTAGATTAATATTGATTTTCCTTTCTTACTAATTAATTGTGATATTTGTTGGCTTTTTTATTATTATGTTTTTACTTCTTCATCAAACAATTATAAAAAAAATGAAGATCACAAGACATGAAGAACACAAGATATAGGATCCACGCTAGGGAAAAACCCAACAACTACAAAAAACCTAAACAAATATATTCTTATAAAATCATATCAATATGAGACCTCCATGACCCAAACACTAAGACAAATTCCTCCATAAGATCCCAAAGTCACCCCTTCCAAAAATTTATTCAATCATGTCAACATTCATCAATTAAAAGATGGTCATTCTACTCCAAGTTAAGGCTTTGATCCTGCAATTAAATGTTTGTAACTTGTCCTTCAATCTTCGGCCCGACAACTAGAGGTTTATAATTCATCCTTGAGACATCAACACTACAACTAGAGATATGTAATTTGTCCTTCAAAATTTGGCCCTACAACTAGAGGTCTAAAATTCTTCCTTAAGACTTTGGACATGCAACAACTGAAGAAAACCTAATTTTTTCCCACGCGTGAGAAAATCAAGTCAAGAACTAAAACTTCTTTCTTCTTCCTCAAGTTTATCTCCTCTTCTAGGCCTTCACTCTCCTTTTTGCTCCTTTCATGTACACACATAGAGCTTGCTTATGTTTTGGAAGATGTTTCATGCCTATAAATCATTGTTCCCACATATAAATAGACACATCCCTATAATTGAGCTGACTTAACCATCTGGAGGGCCAACTTGGTCTTATCGACATCAATTTAACTTTTTTTGACTAAACAAAAAATCATTTTCTTTTTTCTTACAAAAATTCCAAATGGACATTGACTCAAATTTAATTCTTTGATGCAATCAAAACCTAGAAGCATGAAGAACATCCTTAACCTATAATTTCACATGAAATCTATGCTTAAATAAAATTATTTTTCTTCTTTTTCATAAAAAAGAAAATTCATATAAGTAGAACAATAAATGTAAATATCGAACCTATTTAATTTTCTAGCACTCCCTCTTAATGGGGAGGTATTCATAATGACTCTCTGT
>APFE031188201.1:29274-55638 GCA_000404065.3 Pinus taeda
TCTTGCACTTCACTTTTCAAATAGATTTTTCAATTTCCCCTCTGTACATCCTTTATATTTTGGAAGAATTCTTCTTAGGGTTTCTTCAAAAGTCAATAATTGTACAACTCACTTGATGTGATAAGATTTTCCACTTGTCTACAACACTTAGGCCTTACCAATCAACCACTTATAGTCATCGAATTATTTTACTTATGTTTCTTCTTTATCTATCCAAAACAAGGTAATGCAAGCCCTACCTTCCTTCCCATTTGTATTCGCCATAATAAATTTTGTGAGGCTAAATATGGCCCACTTGAAAATTAAGATTTCCTCAAAATACTATGGTCATCAATCTACTTATTTAGGGTCTCGGCCTCCCATTCTATGTATTATTCACAAAGTCTATTACATGCCTTTAAGGGAAACACATTATTTGAATGATCCCTAAACTAGGGCACAATCATAGACATCATCTTGTTGCTTTCCTAACAACCTTAAGATGCTCAGTAATAACTATCCTAAAGTAGGACAACACATCGTTTAGCAACAAATCAACTTGAAGACATCAAATACATACCTTTTACAACTTTTTAGGTCTATGCATCTATTGTAGAAACTCATCCTTGTTAGGGCTTCTAAGTAGTCCACTTCATCCCTATCAATCTACTCCAAATTCCTTCTACTAGATATCACCTTCTTCTTCCTTCAAGACACCTTCCTTTAGTGGTTCCTAGGCTACTTTTGAGCTCGTGTTTAGGCTTTTTGTCCCTCTTCAAACTGATGTACATGGATCAAACCTCTTTCCAACAATCTCAGATGTATGAAGCTTGCTACAAAGGTTTGTCCCATAAAAGACATGCATAAGAAATATCCTATAATTGATGCTCTCATAATCAATCATGCTCCTTATAAATTTGGTCCTCAAGATAGTCACAAAAAGAACCAAAAGAGACCCTTCTCACCTTCTCTTAAGCTCCTTTTGAGTTGCGACCTATTTGACATGTCTTCCTTATGAAATGTTGCATAATGATGTATCATATTATAGACTCCTTAGTAGCCCATTTTGACCTTCAATATTTGTCTTTGCACGAACTACATCTCCTTTTAGAAAGAATTTTTGTATGACCGAAGGTGATCAAGATGGTGTTTCTCAGATAGAGAAATTTGGATCTCATTGTAATTAGAGTTGCATCGTATCATATGAATTGTTTTATTTTAAAACAACACATCATTATAATTTTTCATTATATCTCAGAAGAATGCTTGTATTGACCTCAACGAACATAAGAGTATAGGATAGAAAAACCACTATAGTATTATATGCCAACCATAGGTACATGTATGATTTCAAATTTTGAACCATATATCATTTTCTACTTGTAACTCCATGTTTGTTACTTGAAAATTTAGAATATTACAACACAAAACCTTTGGATATGACATCATACTAAACTATTTATCATAGGAAACTTTGAATGATACAAGCGTCTTGTATCACACTCATAGAACTTACATCAAAGTGAAAGTTCAATGTATCAATTTGAGGAGAACATGCGTCATTGCTATAGGTTTGAATTGGATCAGAGCTTCACATTCGACGAGAATTTGCGTAATAGTCATCAAATAAATTCTTCCATTAGACTTGGGTTCTTGGATAAAGATCTCGTATTTCTTATTATTCCTAAAATTTAGGAACATAAAGTTTTGTATCATCTCATAGTTATACTTGCACCAAATTTCAGATCCTTCTTGTAGTACAATTTCTTGTAATTACAACAACTTGTGATCTTCAGCCTCCTTATACCAACCTTAGCTCTAAAACCATGTTGGAAATCAAGGAGTTTTTAGATTAATACTGATTTTCCTTACTTGGTAATTACTTGTGATATTTTTTGGAAATATTATCATTATGTTTTTACTTATTCGTCAAGCAATTATAAAAAGCCTGAAGATCACAAGACGCCAAGAAAACAAGATATAGGCTCTGTCCATGGTAGGGAAAAAACTTTCATCTGGGGAAAACCCAAAAAAAATCTTCTTATAGAATCAAATCAAGATGAAACCTCCAAGATCCAAATATGAAGAGAATTTCCTCCATAAGATCCCCTAGTTATCCCTTCCAAAACTTTCTTCAATAATGTCAACGTTCATCAAGTCAAAGATGATAATTTTGCTCCAAGTCAAGACTTCAGTCTTGCAACTAAATGTCTACAACTCATCCTTCAATATTCAACCCTGCAAATGGAGGTCTAAAATTTGTCCTTTATACTTTGGTTCTGCAACTAGAGGTATGCAATTCATCTTTTAAAAGTTGGCCCTGGAACTGGAGGTATACAATTTGTCCTTCAAGCTTCACATTTAAGACCTATAACAACTACAAACAAGCTAGTCTTTTTCCACATTGTAGAAAATCATGTCAAGAACTAAAACTTATTTCTTCTTCCTCGAGTTTCTCCTCTCTTATAGGATTTCACTCTTCTCTTTCTTATTTTCATGTACACAAGTCAAACATGCTTATGTTTTGGAGGAGGATTCACACATATAAATAGTTTTTCCCACATATGAACAAACACATCCCTTTGAGTGAGATGAATTGGCCATATGGAGGGTCAACTTGTCCTTATGGAGGCTAATTTGACTCTTTTTGACTAAACAAAAATTCCTTTCCTTTTTTCTTACAAAGAGTCCAAATGGACTTTGACACAAATTTAATTCTTTGACTTAATCAAAATGTAAAAGCATGAAGAACATGCTAAACCTAGACTTGAGCTTGAAACCCATGGTTAGCTAAAACTCTTTTTATTCTTTATAAAATTACAAATTCATAAAAGTAAAAGGATAAATATGGAGACCCAACCTAGTTACTTTTCTAACATGAAAAAGAAATAGGTTATAATCTAAGGGAACATTGACAACTTCAATATCAATGATCATGGTTTCCCCCATAGATCGATGGAAAATGAAGGAATAATTCCCTAAGGCATAAAGTATGACCATTGAAGGCTTTCATAGTTGTGGATGAATTGATGAACGTGGAAGAACTAGGAGCTTTCGAGCATGACATGGCCTTAATACAAGTGGAATGCACTGCATCTACAATATTACGATGTACATATTGATTGAGGAGGTGCACGAAGATTTCAAAAGTTACATGATTAGAGATTATAAAACGAGGGGAATTAACATAAAATGCAATCAAACTTAACTCTAATGGGCCAAACCCTCTAATAGCAATAAAAAAGGCAATGTGTTAGGTAGGTCATCTCTACAAAACCTCAAGAGCAGACATGCCATAAGATGATTGGGCTCAATCTTCAACAATATTGTAGTGTTAAGTAGCCTATGCATTAGGGTTGTGTGTCAACTTACAAAGAACACCCTTAGGTGGGAAATATACTCGCTCCAAAGGCCTATTTAGCATGAGAGGTCCAATGAGCATAGTGGGGATGACTGGTTCGTTAGAAGAAAAACTTGACACAGGAGCATTGTAAGGCTTAGCTCTTGTAGACATGCTAATTTGTTTAGTACAGAAATGGATAGGTACATGGCTTATAAGAATATTATATTGCCCCGCATTTTCCCTAAGTGGAGGTGGAGGATCTTGTGCAACCATTTGTTGTTGCAGTTGGGTGGGGAAAAGGTGAGTTAAAATTACGGTATGTTGGATGCCTGCTATGGTACAAGAAGGCAATGAAATCCATCCATAAATGGTCAACTGTGAGTCAAATGATCTCCTTGAAATATTTTACAAGGAAATTTAACCTCACACCATTTCTCATTTTTTCCCCCACCTTGGATGCATTAATTATGAGAAGTTTCCTAAGTAGGTTTAGAATTATTATTCTATTCTTTATTTTTAATTTTTTCTATCAGGTCGCTAAGGATTCTTTTTTGTTGTGGACTATACCATGAGAATCTCAATGGTATGATAAGAAGACCGTTCATTTTTAGAACCAAATACACTTGTTGGGGCTTGGGATGTAATAATAAATTGCACTGGTGAACTCATGGAAAAGTGGGTTGATTTGATCTCTTGGGAATGGTGAACTCTAGAAGTCTTAACAAAGATCCAGGTTGCGAAAGGGAAACACTCATTTAAAGGTTTAGGTTATAGAATGTGAAATAGAGTCTAGACGTAGGTTTTTACTGTAAGACTAGTGTCTTCATTCTAAAATAGGAAAACAAAGGGGAATAGTTATGCCTCTTAGTGAACAAGTAAAATGTTTCTTCTACTGACTCAATGTGGGTAAAATGGTCTATAAAAATTAGTTACAATAATTCTCCATTATATGTTTTACAATGTTTCTACTTCTACATATACTATTTTCTATTCCATTTCATATATACTAGTCTATCCTATTATTATTCTATCCCTATATATATTACACTACTACCACCTTATTTATTATGAAGTTATTTATAATGATGACCTTTATTTCATCATCATCATCATCATATATATATATATATAGATATTTGGTTGTTTCTTAACATCCCCTCCCCCGTCGGCTTAACAACAACATTTTTCCTCAAGATTGAGATGTAGAGAAACTGTTGCAGTAGTGTATCCTTCAGCTATATTGAAACTTCTTGAATGGTGTGATGTATCCTTCCACTATACTAAAACCTCTTAAATAATGTGTTGATGAAGACATATCTCATGGTGGTTAAAGGAAACTTCTGGATACAAGAAAATGGAGCCTTCTTCATCCAATTCATCCAACTCAAGTAGATTGGTATGAATAATGCAATAGAAATAATCACTTTATTTGAGTAGAAAACATAAAAAACTAGATAGATCTTAGAATAGCTTGGAATTTGTATATTGTAAGATGAGGCCCAATGTGTTGGAGTATTATATATGGACCATAAAATTTTTCAGAAAGATTCTAATGGTGGTAATATTAGACATAATTTCACTTATATGGTTGGAGACAAATAAACACCTAATCCACTTTAAAGAATGTCATTCATACCGATATCGATCATCATATTTATTTATCATTCTTGAAGGCGTGGCCAAAAGTGTGTATATTGTCATCTTGAACTATAATATCCTTCTCTCCCTCCTCTACTTTTGAGACACTAGGTTGGGAGGATAAGGCGGATGATGGATTTTGAACATAAATTGTCTCAAATAGTGAATTGCATTATACGACAACTCATCTATTGATAGCCACTAAAGCCATTTATGTTGTCATTTAGACACTAAACATAGAAAATAAACTTCAAATAATTTGATGATAGATTCTATTTAACCATTAATTTAGGTATTATAGGTATTTCTAAGATGAAATTGGTTTCCTCAAAGTTGTAACGATTGTTTCCAAAGTTACTAGTAAAAAAGAGTTCACAATATGTGATAATCAATTGTGCCTCCCATGTAGATTGAACATATTGTACATAAAAAGTAGGACCAGTATGATGATTTAAAAGGATGTTGCAGGACATCGAAATGATAATATTTGGAAAGTATATCAACCATTACCATGAAGAATAATTTATTAGTAGATATCGATAGGCCAATAATAAAGTCCATATAGATATTACTCCATAGAGTTGATGGGATAGGTAGAGGTTCAAATTTTCCTAGAGATTTCACTACTTCACCCTTCTTGCATTGGCATATACTACATTTAGGCATAAAAGTGTGAATATCTTTTTTCGTGCCATCAACAAAAAAAATATCATTTCATCTTTCATATGTTTTATTAAAGCCCATCCTATTATTGGTAAACATGGAGTTCCAAAAGTACTATGGATTTAAGACTTAACTGTGCGAGAAAATATATATGACCCTTATAATGAACCTCCTCATTTTTCCAATTCAAGCTAGGAAATGCAGGTGAATCTTGTTGAAGTTTGTGATTAATGTGGAAGACTTGGAACCTTGGAACCATTCATGGTAGTTTGTTTACTACCAATTAACTCCAATCGAAAAGAGGGAAAAGGGGACCCTTCCTCTTCATGTACCTTCAAAATATACTAAACAACCACATCCTCCTTTCGCTTATTATATATGATTTTATAATCATAAACAAATGGTTTTTTGACATGTTACTATTTATTTGGAAATTGAAGCCACTATTAAAAAATGTATTTTAGGTCATGATTATCCATTTAAATACAAAAATGTGTCCCAAACAAGTAGGGGCACCAAACATTGACAACCTAACAAATTTTAAACAATTCGTATTCATAAGTGGATTTGTTTAATTGTAGCCTTGAATGGCATCTAATAGTAATGGTCAAGGGTTAGAATTATTACATAAGAATTATACCAATTCTTCTACCATAAGTGTCACACTCCAAGATAAAGTTCAGAGTGGAGTTAGGTAGGAATAAGACTCAATAGTGAACATACCATATTTAAATGTTTGAAAGGAAATATCAATATACTCATTTCAACTTTAATCATTTCCTGTAAGTAAATAAATAATCAAAGCATTGACTTTTCCATAGTTGTGGTAAATATTTCCATAATATCTTGTTAAGCCTAGGAACACTCAAAATATTTTGAGTGTCTTAGGTCATGGTGAATATTTTATAGCTTCTATTTTCTTGAATCCCTCATGCACATCCCTTACTAACAATATGGCCCTTGTATTAAACTTATTGGCACCAAAAGGAAAATTTGGATCTTTTAAGAAAAAGTTGATGAAAAAGTAACTGTAATACCTTATCCACAAGGGTGAGGTAGCACTAGCATATTTTTTTATAAATTATGATTTCAACAAAGAAAAATAGGACAAAATGACAAAGGAGTTGAAAACTATGAATCATATAGCTTTAGAAGCTTAATGGGGTGCTACATAGGCAAAAAGGAACCATGAACTGATAATAATATTTGTGAGTATGAAAGGAAGTCTTAGGAATATTAGCCCACTTCATATGATTAAAAAAAAAAAAAGTAGATTGAAGATCAAGTTGGGTGAAAATTTGGGCAAACGTAATACCATCAAAAATGTCATCAAGAACGAGAATATGAAATAATTTGTTGTTGATGGTAATTTTGTGAGGGTAAGAAAATCAAGGGACATTCCAAGTTCTTTTTTTTTACATCCATGACCATGACAAATTAAAAAGGGATTGTATTAGGATCAATGAAACATATATCTAGCAATTCTTGAATAATTTTCTCAATTTCATTCTTTTAAACAAATAGTGGTAACAATGATGAAAAATAGGGGTAATGCTACAAGGGAAGAGTGGAATGGAATGATCATGGGAACCATGGTATGGTTGGATGACTTAGGGATTTCCAAAAATTATGTGGTGGTCGGACAAGATAAGTTACATGTCTGGATAAATTGTATGAGAAGGTGTCTAAAATGCTCAAATATCATGGAATAGAGAAATGATTTTAGAATTCCCCCTTTGAGATGTTTTTATATGTGATGTGAACTGATAATTTAATGTGAGCCAATTGTGATGTTATGAAAAGTTTAGTGAAATTCCACCTATTGGAAGCTCAAGTATAGTTCCTTGAAATACATATCGATAGGGTCAAGTATACATAATCGTTCAACATATAGCATATTCTCAAAAGTCCTTCTTTTGAATAGAAAATCTGTGATATTTGAGGAATAATCCCTGAGTTGAAGGCGTCAATTTTTATAATGACCGCCATATTTCATGATATTTCCATTATTAAATCATATTTTGGTAATTATTGATTACATGGATATTACAATGGGTATCTAAGGAAAATTGGTAGTGAATAAAATTAAGGGGTTACCACTGTCAATGATGATAATGCATTTTTTATGCTTAATGAGGCCAATTAATGTTAGCATGGTGGGATATTTGGGGTTCCACATTATTTTTACCAATGGGGGGAATGCCATAAACTAGGAAAGGTATTGATTATAGAATAGTAGACTAACCTTGATTATCTTAAATGTCTTAAAAAGTCACCTCAAATGTTTTTTTTCCTTGCATTTCTTCTCCTTAAAGTATTTTTTTTCATATTTTGTTGCAAATACATTTATGTTTTCTTTCCTCCATTTCTACCCTTGTTAACTTCTAGATATTAAATTGATGATACAGAGGAGGTATGTTAGTGGGGTAGGGAAAGGGAATTCAAGATAATTCATTTAATTGAGAATGTACTATCTATTATGATTCTTTACCTTAGTGAGTGGCTTCAAGCCAAGTTTGAGGGTGATCCATCAAAACATGAGAATGGATGTAATCTTAAGGCCACTAATAAAGCATTCCTGAAAATAGGTGACAACATTCGTTCAATGTGAAAATCTAATTGCTCAAAAGTTATAATATAGTGTCCAACTATAATGGATTTTTTAATGTTTTTCAAATGGACTAAATGATTAGTACCTATGTCAAATAATTCATAAAGGTAAGAAAAAAATTAGTTCAAAGAACTATATTCATGGTAAAAAATTTTTATGCCATTTCTAGTATTATCATCACTCTAGTTCCAAATAGATGACACTAACACAAACTTTCAAGAGGTCATCTATGATGACATATAATACGAAACAATCTTCCATTTGAGTAATGTAGTTGATGCGGTTAGAGCCATAAAATTTATTTATATCCACTTTAGGAATAAATTTATCTTAAGTTAAGGAGGAAGTCCAACTCCCATTTCGTGTATGACAGACCTTGGATTCATTAGGAAAGGAGAGCTTAGAATTAAGGTTAGTATGCGAGGAACTAATGTCAGCAAAATGTTTTTTCATTCTTATATTGAACTGGTATGAATTGGTTTCGGAGCTTTCTATAGGAATTTTCTATGGAAGTAATGCCATCTTTAGATTTAGGTTGCCACAAGGAGTGGGTGATTGGAGAAGGAAACTAGTGAAAGGTGAATAGTGGATGACTAGATCTACATAAAAAGGCTTACTGCAGAGGTGTATGGATATAGCCAGTGTAACATCTAAGAATGGTAGAGATAAGAAATTAGTAATACAGAAAGAGGGTACAAAAACAAAAGGGCTTATTAAGGAGGGGTACCATCATAATTAAGATGACAAAAATATTTTTTTGAGATATGTGCCAAAATAAGGTTCCCATTGGGTACACTTTACACTATCTCTTTTTATTTTTATTTACTTTTATAGAGTCATACTCTAATATGGAAGAACGTATGCTTGTAGAATTCCCAAGTTGTTAATATTAACAAATTTTAAGGAATACCATAAATTTAAAGTTGTAAACAAGGTTTATAGAAACTAAAGTGATAAGAATCACCGTTTGAAGAGTTGTAAGGACAAGGGATTTCCCTGTGATATGGATCTCTAATATATTTTCAAGGTCCAAATATAGTACTTTCCCTAATACCTGGTGGATTTAACTAAGTATGGTCAGTCGTACCATTAGCCATACCATATTTTTACCCAATTACATAAGAGTATTCTACTTGAGTCTTGCCCTCATTACAACTGCAACATTCAAGTGGTTGAGTAAGTAGTTGTGGGATAGTTTAAGGACTCCTACAGGACTTTTGATATAACATAGGGTGAATTGAGGTGATATTACATGTACAAATGTTTTCTAATCTGAAACTAATAAAAGGGGTACTAATAGGGGCCACAGTGGTTTCTAACTAAGTGAAACTATGTGTAGTTCCAATGGGTATCCTTAGCTAACTGTAATTTTTCCCACTTAATGATTGACTATTATGCTTCTTCAAAAGTTAAAATGTATGTGTCTAGCCTAAAGTTTTTTTCAAAAAAATTGGATAATAAAAATTCTTTCATACCACTTGTAGTGTACCTCAACAGAAACATTCAGAGCATAAATGCAAATAGAATCTAGATATTTAGTATAAAGTAACCAAAATACTTACTATCAATAGAAAAACATGATAACCTAATTATTAGGATAGAAATCACTTGCCTCTTCAATGTGGGAAACTCTTGAATAGAGTATAGATTAGTCACAATAACTCTCCAAGACATTTCTTACAATTCTTCTACCTCAATACATACTAATTCTTATCATCCTCAAACACTCTACACCAGGATTTTTCTAGTAGGAAAAAATTTATAGTAAACCCTCGTACAATAGTTATGTTTAATCTACCATAGGCCTTAGTTAGTAATGATGGACTTTCATATATTACAACATATTAGTATATATATTATGGGTGGGGGAGTCTAGGACCCTAACATTTTTTTTCCTATATGAAGGACAAAAGCTGGTTATACATTACTGGTATATGTAGGGAATCTATCTGTCGATCATAACATGTAGGATAGTACATAGAGAGTTCAAATTTTCCGCAATAATATTCAAAAGTTTTTGATGTTTTAAATCCATCAGAGTATCCATCTTCAGGACAATGCTTGAAGAAAGAAGAGGCAACCTCTTCTTTCTTCAAGCATTTTCCTGAAGATGGATCCTCTGATGGACTTGAAACATCAACAAATTTCAAATATTACTATGGAATATCCAAACTCTCTATAATAGAAAAACAAACCACACGATTTTGAAATCTACCATGCAAGGTAATACATCTATCATTATTTTCTACCATAACATGTATTTTCGTATCATGTAATCAAATGTGCTCCATGTCTAATGGCATGTAAAATGAAGAATGTGTTCATTGTATTGTTGGTTGCTAAAGTGAGAAAAAAATTACAAGAAGAGTAGTTGTGAGGTGAACATGAGGGAGGAAAATGAAAATAGAAATTGGTTCAAGTGAAAAATTAACAAGAAATGCATATTTACTTAGGATTTAATCTTGAAAACTGAACATTGGGCTCATATTTCTTGCATGAGGGAAATCTAGTTTGAACATAATAGACATTGCTATAGTCTGTGTGAAAATAACACCATAAAATGGAACAATGTATTAATACAATCAATTTCATCTATTAAGGATAAGTTTCAAGAATCAATTCTAGATGATCAAAATAAAAAACAAAAGAATTGAGAGCAAAGGTGATTTCTTGGGCTACATAATCTTTCTTTTGATATGAATAGGTTTTTTTAAAGTGAAAATACAATTTCTTAATTTTATGTCCCATGATAGAGACTTTTGTTGTGTGTGGTGCCTGATTATCTTCTTTATTCAAAGATATTGCCACATTGGATCCTAGTTCATAATGAGGCAGCAACGCCGTGCATTTTTGCGTGCTGCCAAGGGAATCTAGGGGGGCGTAATGATGATTATTCAGGTACCCCCTTGGTGGGGGATCAGGGGTAGTTCCCTTGAAGCTACAAATAGATGTAAAATTCCCTTGTAAAATGTTGTAATTTCGTAGTCAATGTAGGCCATTCATTAGGCAGAAATCTAAGGGTAGAAGTTATGTTTAATTTAGAGTTTTTTGCCATAGAAGGAAACCCCTCACTATATATTAGGGAATTGTATTACACCTATGTAGATGTGTATTCTGAACAAGAAAAATAGAGGATATTGTGTGAGAGACAAGAGGGAATTACAACAGATCTCTTCTAGGTTGTATGTCTTCATTTTGCAGGATAATATAAAAGGAAGGAATGACTGTTTCTCCGTGGGCATAACACTAATTGGGTGAACCACGTATATCTCTGTCTCTTGTTTTATGAATTCTTTGTGTTTATATTTATACAATATTTTAATGTGTTCCATTACTCTGTAATATATAATTTTCTAACAACTGGTATCGAAGGCGAAGGTCTATTTGGCTGATAAATTCGCAGGAGAGAAGGGTTCCTAATTCGAGTGGGAGAAATAGTGGAAGATGGTAGGTTTCGGGTCAAAAACTTTAATGGCCAAAACTACCAGTTGTGGAAGATACAAATGGAATATTATTTGTATTAGAAAGGTCTGTGCCTACCACTGAGCAAAAAGGCAGAGAAGCGAACGAGTATGATAGACATAGAATGGGATATTCTCAACAAAAAGGCACTTGGAACAATATGACTAGGCCTAGTGATGTCACTAGCCTTTAATATTTCAAAAGAAATGAAAACAGAGGGTTTAATGTCAGCATTAGCCAAACTATATGAAAAACCCTCATCCTCAAATAATGTATTTCTTATGAAGTGTTTATTTAATATGAATATGTCAGAGGGTGGATCTATTGCTAATCATTTAAATGAATTTGATATAGTTAACAATCAATTAAGTTTTGTATGGGTAACCTTTGATGATGAAGTTAGCGCTATGTTATTTCTATGCCCATTGCCAGAAAGTTCGAATGGATTAGTTATGGCCATTAATAACTCGATCTTTGGATCTAGTACTTTAAAGTTTGATGATGTTGTCGGTGCAATCCTTAGCGAGGAAATGCGATGGAAAAGCTTATGTGAGACATTAGGAAATGCTTTGACTGCAGAGACTAGGGGAAGAAAAATGGAAAGAGGAAAGAGCCAAGGATATCACAGTAAGTTAGGGAAAGGAAGATCCAAGTCTAGATTGGGGATAGTGTGCGGGAAATGTGGGAAGAAAGGAGACCTAAAGAAAGACTACAATTCTCAGATGAGAAAAAAAGGAGAAGCATAACAACAAAAAAATCATGAAGTGAATGTGAATGTGATGTATTGTGAGATGCTTTGATTCTTTCATTCGAAAATATTATTGATGCCTGAGTGGTATATTCAGGGACGCCATTCCATGCCACAAGTGATAGGAAAAATTTTAATGATTATGTTCAAGGAGATTTTGGACAGGTTTGATTGGGTGATGATAAACCTTGTAAAATCATTGGAATGGATACAAATTTTATAAAATAGTAGAATGGAAATCAATGGTTGCTGAAGAACGTAAGGCATATTCCAAATTTGAAGAAAAATCTAATTTCAACAGGGCGGTTGGGATGTGAAGGCTGTGTAACTACTTTTACAGATAAAACCTAGAAAGCCACTAAATGAGGTCAAGTGATAGCAAAAGGAGGAAAGGTTGGTACATTATATTTATGCAATGGTATTTCTAATTTTGTTAATTATTTAACCTCTACAGGAGAAGATACAACATTTTGCCATCATAGGGTCAGGCACATGAGTGAGAAGGGGATGCAGATTCTTCACTCAAGAAATTTTTTTCCAAGTCTAAAGCATGTTGATTTGGAATTCTGTGAGAATTGTGTTAATGGAAAATAGAACAGAGTTAGATTCCTTAGAGATGTGAAAGAAAACAAGAGCGAAAAAATAGATCTTGTGCATACAGATGTATAGGGACCTTCTCAAGTATCATCTCTTAGTAGCTCTCATTATTATATTAATTTTGTTGATGATGCAACCAAAGAAATATGGATTTATTGCATTCGAAATAAATATGATGTATTTGATACTTTCAAGAGGAGAAAAAAAATAGATCTTGTGCATACAGATGTATAGGGACCTTCTCAGGTATCATTTCTTAGTAGCTCTCATTATTATATTACTTTTGTTGATGATGCAACAAAAAAAATATGGATTTATTGCATTCAAAATAAATCTGATGTAATTGATACTTTCGAATAATCATGTGGTTTCATATTTCAGGCAATGTATCTCAATCCATGAGAGATTGTGCCCTGAAGATATCTTAGAAGATTCTTGGCAACAATCCAGTGAGGCTCAACCAAATATGAGCTCATCATGCTAACTGCAACACAGATGTCAGGACAGAGGTTCGCGAATGAGTTTATGAAACTCAGAGGCATTTCCCGAATCGAGTCTGACATCACTACCACATAACTTCTTGAAAGTTAAGATCCTCGAGGTAGTCATAGGCTTGCATCTTATCTTTCCACATTCAGAATCCAACTCCCTCTGTCTCCTATAAATGAGAGGGTCTGCAACTGTAAGACATAGGTGCTAGTATGAGAGGTTTATCATCCACAACCTTTGAGTAACGATTTAGATCAGTTCCACTCCTAGTGAATCTCAGCTACATTAAATAAGTATCAATCCTCTCATACTACGCCCGAGGTGTTTTGCTTCAAGCCATAGAGGGCTTTCTTCCACCTGAATACATGAGATTCCCGATCATGAGTCTTAAACTCCTCAGGTTGTTCCAAGCCTGTGGACCTGCTGCATGAGGCGAATGGCCCCCTTATAATATTTTCCTTTGGTTCATTCAGACATGTACCTTCATGCTCCTTTTTGAATTCAAGCATCTAAGTCACCATCTGACGGATAGACCTCTGGTGTTGAGTCAAAGGACATGGTCCCTAGTGGACTTCCTGCAACTTGATACAACCTTGAACTCAAAATATCTTTGCAAGATCTATTTTCAAACACGTACCTTTCCATCGATAAGTTCCATGCTGTAAACTTTGACCTCCATTTCTGAGATGGACATCAGGTTCTTCTTGCGATCAGGTACATAAAAGAGATTCTAGGGTTCCTTGCTTTCGTGGAAGAGTCGACCATTTCCTTGATGATCTGCATTACCAGTCATTCCTTCGATCATTGAAGATGTCCCAAGAATGATTGTTATCTTCATCAAGAGATGTGTCTTTGCCATGTACAACGGACGAACTTATTTCAGCAAGGCATTCACCTTTCCTTCCACCCTTAGATCTGAACTTCCCAATGAAGTGATCATTAGATGGGCCATCAGAAAATTCCACTGCGCCATTCTGATAACATTCTCTGGTTCGGCGTCACCCTAGGTGAATTATGAGAAACCCATTGATCCTTTTGTCTTGTCCCAACTGTCCTCGGTGATTGCTCTTTCACTCTTGCTTGGGCATTGTCTTCACCTCAGCTCTGATACCATGTTAAGTTTAGGTATGTTCTATCTAGAGCAATTTATTTAAATTTTCACAGTTAGCAATCACATCAGCATTAAGATAAACTGCAGATAGAACATAAATATAAAATGCAGAAGACAAGCCAAGACAAGAGGACACATGACATGGCGCGAGCCAGGGACAAACCCCACAATGTGTGGGGAAACCCTTTGATCAAATCTTCTTTTATCTTCAAGGTTCAGTAGAGAAAGAGAGAGAGAGAATACATTTACAACAGAAGTCAACACTTTGACTTATCTAGATCTGAGCATAGATCATTTCCTATAATGATGAGATCAGTTGAAGACATTCTGCTTCAACTGATTCTCCAAGATGACTCCTTCACCGATCATCGTGTTGCATCTGGTCCTCTAGATGCACCACTGCATATTGCACCATGTTGCATTAATCATGATTATCATCATGATGTCCATGTTCATGATCTTATCCATCATTATGCTGCTCAAACTAATGTGCATCATCATCATGCTGCTACCTCTGCTCAATGTATCATCGTCCTGCCCATGCACATGATCTCATAGTGTTGCCCATCATGTTGTTGCCTCTTCCTTCTCATTGCTTCATCATGTTGCAACAATTTGCTTCTGTTGATATCAGCCTTAGCTGCTTGCTATGGCTTGTAGCCTAGCAATGCAGCTACGCTATAGATTCTATTCAACAGACTTTTTAAACTATCCTTCTTTCTGCGTTAACAGGTTTCCATGTGTTAACAATTTTCCATTACAGCATTTATAGGTCTCTATTATAGCGTATAGAGTTTCTCCATGAACCAGTGTATCATGTAGTTACCATGACAATGTATGAACAACGTGTGTGATTCTTCAAGGTGCATATAGACCCTTTATCATGAAGTTGCTGCATATGATTCCTCCTGCATGTATATATATCCATGAATCCTATGCGTTTATATATTCATGAATTTTGTTGCGTATGATTCCACCTGCGTGACTGTATATCCAGAATCCATTTGCATGACTGTATCATGAAGTGCGTATATACTTCCTGCATGACTATGGCATCCTAGACCAACGTATAGGGTTTCATCATATTGCTGCAGCTACCCCAAATGGTACTACGGCTACTCAACTCAAGGCGAATACCCGAGTTATGCTTCATGTGAACAACGTGTATATATATAACATTGGGCAACGAATATTCTCCATAATGAACAGCGTATAAGCCCAGTGTCTATATAACCTTGACTGCCCAGCGTGTATTCATTGCCATGACTGTCCACCATCTATTCATTACCATAGTTGCGTTTATTCAACAACGTATATATGCATGGCTATTCATAGTAGCATGACTGCATTATACTAATGTCTGCATTCACCATAATGCCATGTCTGCGTTATTCACAACAACATGTATGCCTATAGTATAATCATTCATGAAGTTGCTACGTGTCCACCTGCATGTTTTACAGTGCGTGTATATTTCATTGAGTTGCTGCGTATCCACCTGCGTTGTGCGTATATGTATTCATGAAGTTGCTGCGTATATAACCATGTGACTGCGTTCCATTTATATGTGACTATGTTCCACTGCTGACGTTTATCCCTTGACTGCGTGTGGAGCTTCAACATATGAGTGCTCTCCATGTGTTATATGACCAACATATAACCTCCTCAAAGAACAGTGTATCACGTGGCTTAATCAGGGCATCATCTTTTGGATCTTTTCTCCATCAAACCCAAAACAGGATGAAGAGAGATCACCAAAGACTAAGTGTGAAGAATGACTTAAAGTCTCCTTCTATTTATACTAAAAATGTGGATGATGAATAGACATGTCGGTTGGGCTTCTAGAGCCTACATAAGTGCTGGTCCGCTTGATAATAATTACATAAACAAAATAAATTCATATCTCCATAAATACTTATCGGAATCGGATGATCTTTGGATCAATCCTACAACTCTCGACGAGAGGGATCCAATAAAAATATCAGCTACCATAAATAGGCCGACCCACATGGAGTTTGGCCCTAGTTGCTAATTTAACATTTAGTTATGGCCATTAGTAACTCTGTCTTTGGATCTAGTACTTTAAAGTTTGATGATGTTGTCGATGAAATCCTTAGCAAGGAAATGTGATAGAAAAGCTCTGGTGAGACATCAGGTAATGCTTTGACTGCAGGGACCACGGAAAGAAAAATGGAAAGAGGAAAGGGACTAGGATAATTCAAGGAAAGGAAAATATAATTCCATATCAGGAATAGTGTGTTGGAAATGCTGGAAGAAAGGACACTTGAAGATAGACTACAAGTCTCATAAGGGAAAAGAAGGAGACGTGCAGCAAGAAAACAATCATGAAGCGAAGGTGACAAGTGATGTGTTGCAAAATGCTTTGATTCTTTTATTAGAAAATATTATTGATGCATGGGTGGTATGTTCAAGGGAATCGTTCCATGCCACACATGATAGGAAACTTTTTAATGATTATGTTTACGAAGATTTTGGAAAGGTTCGATTGGGTGATGATTAACCCTGTAAAATCATTGGAATGGGTATATTTTTGATAACATGGTAGAATGGAAATCAATGTTTGTTGAAGGGGGTAAGGCATGTTCTAGATCTAAAGAGCCCCTTGGTGGGGGATCGGGGGTAGTGCCCCTAAATCTAAAAATAGATGTAAAATTCCATTGTAAAATGTTGTAATTTGATAGTCAATTTGGGCCGTTCATTAGGCGGAAATCTAATGGTAGAAGTTATGTTTAATGTAGAGTTTTTTACCATAGATGGAAACCCCTCGCTATATATGAGGGAATTGTATTGCCTCTATGTAGATGTGTATTATGAACAAGAAAAATAGAGGATATTGAGCGAGAGAGAAGAGGAAATTACAATGGATCTCTTGTAAGTTGTATCTCTTCATTTTGTTGGATAATATAAAAGGAAGGGTTGGCTGTTTCTCCATGGATGTAACACAAATTAGGTGAACCACGTATATCTGTGTCTCTCTTGTTTTATGTGTTTTATGTGTTTATATTTCTACAATATTTTTATGTGTTCTATTATTCTGTAATATATAATTTTCGAACAACTGGAATCGAAGGCGAAGGTCTATTTTGACGATATATTCACAGGAGAGGAGGGTTCCTGATTCGAGTGGGAGAAATTGTGGAAAATGGTAGGTTTAGGGTCAAAAAAATTAATGGCCAAAACTACCAGCTGTGGAAGATTCAGATGGAATATTATTTTAATTAGAATGGTTTGTGCCTACCATTGAGCAGAAAGGTGAAGAAGTGAATGAGTATGATAGAAATAGAATGGGATATTCTCGACAAAAAGGCACTTGGAACAATACAACTATGCCTAGTTGCATCACTAGCCTTTAATATTTCAAAGGAAATGACAACATAGGGTTTAATGTTAGCATTGGCCAAACTATATGAAAAACCCTCAGACTCAAATAAGGTATCTCTTTTGAAGTGTTTATTTAATATGAATATGTGAGAAGGTGGATCTATTGTTGATCATTTAAATGAATTTAATATAGCTATCAATCAATTAAGTTTTGTAGGGGTAACCTTTCATGATGGAGTTAGCACTTTGTTATTTCTATGCTCATTGCTAGAAAGTTAAAATGGTTTAGTTATGGCCATTACTAACTATGTCTCCGGATCTAGTATTCTAAAATTTGATGATGTTGTCGGTGCAATCTTTAGCAAGGAAATGTGACAGAAAAGCTCTGGTGAGACATCAAGTAATGCTTTTACTACAGAGACTAGGGCAAGAAAAATGGAAAGAGGAAAGAGCCAAGGATATTGTAGTAAGTTATGGAAATGAAGATCCATGTCTAGATTGGGGATAATGTGCCAAAAGTGTGGGAAGAAAGGACACCTGAAGAAAGACTAAAAGTCTCAGATGGGAAAAGAAGGAGAAGCACACCAACAAAAGAATCATGAAGCGAATGTGATAGGTGATGTATTGCAAGATGCTTCGATTATTTCATTAGGAAATATTATTGATGCCTGGGTGGTATATTCAGGGGCATCATTCCATGCTGCACTTGATAGGAAAAATTTTAATGATTATGTTCAAGAAGATTTTGGATAGGTTCGATTGGGTGATGATAAACCCTGTAAAATCATTAGAATGGGTACAATTTTCATCAAATAGTAGAATGGAAATCAATGGTTTTTGAAGGAGGGAAGGCATGTTGAAAATTTGAAGAAAAATCTAATTTCAATAGGCTATTTGGGAGGTGAAGGTTGTGTAACTACTTTTACAGATAAAACTTGCAAGGACACTAAAGAAGCCCTGGCAATAGAAAAAGGAGAAAAGGTTGGTACATTGTATTTATGCAATCATATTTCTAATTCTGTTAATTATTTAACATCTAGAGGAGTAGATATGACATTGTGGAATCATAGGCTCCAGCGCATGAGTGAGAAGGGGATGCAGATTCTTCACTCAAGAAATTTAATGCCACGTCCGAGGAATGTTGATTTTGAATTATGTGAGAATTGTGTTTATGGAAAATAGAAGAGAGTCAGATTCCTGAGAGTTAGGAAAGAAACGAAGAGCGAAAAATTAGAGCTTGTGCATACAGATGTATAGGGACCTGCTTAGGTATCATCTCTTGGTATCTCTCATTATTATTTCACTTTATTGATGATGCAATTAGAGAAACCTAGATTTATTGTATTCAAAATAAATCTAATGTATTTGATACTTTGAAGAAATGGAAAGCTTTGGTTCAAAATGAGACAGGAAAAAGGTTGAAGTGTCTCAAATCAGATAATGGAGATGAATATTGTAGCAACGAGTCTAATAGGTACTGTTCAGAGAATCAAATTTGAAGCGAGAAGACAGTTCCAGGAACACCACAAGAAAATGATGTGTCAGAAAGGATGAATAGGACAATCATGGAGTGTGCAAGGTGCATGAGATTTGATGTAGGATTTCCTTTACAATTTTGGCAATTTTTGTAGATACTTCTATTTATCTAATAAACGCAGGGTCTTCAAGTTCCTTGGATGGTGGTATTCCAGAGGAAGCATGTAATGGTAAAAGGTAAATTACTCATTTTTAATGACTTTCGGTTGTGAAGACTTTGTCCACATTAATAAATAAAATAGAATAAAGCTTGAGGCAAAATCAAAGAAATGTACCTTTATTGGATATGGTGTTAATGATTTTGGTTATCACTTTTATGATTATGAAAAACAAAAAATCATTAGGAGTAGAGATGTCATACCTAATGAAAAGGTTTCGTGTAAGGATTAGATACAGGAAAAGAAAGAGGAAAAAGAAAACATAGAATACACAGTGCTTGACGAGATCACTGAAAAAGTGAAGGTGCCTGAAAATGATAATGATCAACAGTGAGAACAACAACGACAACCACATCAACAACAAACACCTCAGACACCTGGAAGCGGTGTTAGAACATCTACTAGGATAAGTAGACCCCCTAAATGATACTTTCCTTCATTACATTATATATTGTTGACTGATTCTGGCAAACCAGAATGTTATGAAGAAGCAGTGCAGGTAGAAACCAGGAATAAGTGGGAGCAAGTCATGAAAGAAGAGATGGACTCCTTAGTACCTAACCAAACTTTGGACTTAGTGAGGTTGCCTGTAGGTAAAATATCATTGCAGAATAAATGGGTTTACAGGTTGAGGGAAGAAGATGGAGGTAGAAAAATGTATAAAGCTAGACTTGTGGTGAAGGGGTTTGCATAGAAAAAGGGTATAGACTTTGATGAGATATTTTCTCCTGTTGTTAAAATGATGTCAATGAGAACTATTTTAATTATAGTAGCAGCCAAAGATTTGCATCTTGAGTAGTTAGATGTAATGACAACCTTTCTCCATGGGGATTTGAAGGAAGAGATATATATGGATGAGCCACAAGGAAATGAGGTGAAAGGGAAGGAGAAACTAGTGTGCAGGTTGAAGAAGAGCTTCTATGGGTTAAAATAGGCTCTAAGGTAGTGGTGTCTAGATTTGATAGGTTTATGTCCAAACAAGGTTATATTAGATGTATCTTTGATCCTTTTGTTTATCTCAAAATGAAAAATGATGGAAGCTATATTATATTGTTATTGTATGTAGATGACACACTTGTTGCATGTTCTAACATGTAGGAAATCAATGTGCTCAAAAGAAAATTGGCAAACTCATTTGCAATGAAAGATTTGGGTGTTGCAAAACAAATCCTTGGTATGAGAATAACTAGAGACAGGAAGAATCAGAAATTAAAATTGTCTCAGAGTGAGTACATACAAAAGGTGTTGAAAATATTTAATATGCACAATGAAAAACTAGTTCGTATACCTTTGGCTAGCCATTTCAAACTAAGTAAGGAGATTTGTCCCAAGACTTAGTTAGAGATGAATTATATGCTTAAAGTTCCATATGGATTAGCAGTTGGAAGCTTAATGTGTGCAATGGTCTACATAAGGCCTGATATTGCACATGTAGTGGGAGTTTTAAGCAGGTAAATGAACAATCTAGGAAAAGAAAATTGGATGGCAGTGAAGTGGATTTTCAGGTATTTGAGAGGTACCACAAATCAAGCATTATGATTTGGTGGTTCAAATATTTCTCTACATGGATATGTAGATGCAAATATGACAAGTGATAGAGATAACAGGAGAAGAACCACAAGGTATGTGTTTACTGTAGGTGGAACAAATGTCAGTTAGGATTCAAAATTGGAAAGTGTTATTGCACTCTCAACAATGGAGGCAAAGTACGTCGTTGCTACAAAGGCTAGTAAAGAAATGATTTGGTTACAAAGGTTTCTAGATGAATTGGGTAAGAAGTACGAGTTGGGTAGGTTATATAGTGACAACCAAAGTGCAATACATCTTGAAAGGAAATCTACATTTCATTCCAAGACTAAACATATACACCTTAAGTACCATTTCATATGATCAGTGTTGGAAGATGGACAGATGAAGCTAGAAAATATACACACTAGCCAGAATCCTGCAGATATGTTAACAAAAGTTGTAACTAGGGAGAAACTGAGATTATAATCAGTTTAAATTGGTCTTCAACTATGATGATGAAGTTGAGAAACAACCAGGTCCAAAGTGGAGCCGTCTTCCAACAAATGCAACAATGTTGGAGTTGATATAATCAGTCTCTAAGTGAGAGATTGTTGGGTGTGGAGCCTGATTATCTTCTTTATTCAAAGATATTTCCGTATTGAAGACCAGTTCATAATGGAGTAGAAATACCACCCATTTTGGTGTACCACCAGGTGGGTGACAACAATTCTTTAGATCCCCTCCCCCCCTTGGAGGGGGATCGAGGCAGCGCCCCCGAAGCTAAAAATAGATGTAAAATTTCCTTGTAAAATGTTGAAATTTCATAGTCAATTTGGGTTATTCATTAGGTAGAAATCTGACAGTAGAAGTTATATTTACTTTAGGGGGTTTTTTCCCTAGAAGGAAACCCCTTTTTATATATGACGAAATTTTATTGCGACTATGTATATGTGTTTTTTAAATGAGAAAAAGAAAGGAGATTGTGTGAGAGAGAATAGGGAATTATAGGGGATATGTTGTAGGTTGTATCTCTTCATTTTTTTAGATAATATAAAAGGAAGGACTCATTGTTTCTCCGTGGATGGAGCATAAATTGGGTGAACCATGTATATCTATGTCTCTCTTGTTTTATGTGTTTTCTGTGTTTATATTTCTAAAATATTTTTATGTGTTCCATTGATCTATAATATATAACTTTCTAACAACTAGTATCAAATTCGAAGGTTTATTTGGCTGATAAAATCATAGGAGAGAAGGGTTCCTGGTTTGAGGAGAAGCAATGGCCGAATATGGTAGGCTTAGGGTCGAAAAAATTAATGACCAAAATTACCAGTTGTGGAAGATGCAGATGGAATATTATTTGTATCAGAAAGATCTCTGCCTACCATTGACTGGAAAGGAAAAGAAGTTGACTAGTACAACAGACATAGAATGGGATATTCTCGAGGAAAAAGGCACTTGGAACAATATGGCTGTTCCTAGCGGCTTTAGTAGACTTTAATATTTCAAAGGAAAAAACAACATAGGATTTAATTTCAGCATTGGCCAAACTATATGAAAAAACCCTTAACCTAAAATAAGGTATTTCTTATGAAGTGTTTGTTTAATATGAAGATGTCATAAGGTGGATTTGTTGCTAATCATTTAAATGAATTTAATATAGTTACCAGTCAGTTAGGTTAGGTAGGTGTAACTTTTGATGATGAAGTTAGGGTTCTGTTATTTATGTGCTCATTGTGAGAAAGTTGGAATGGTTAAGTTATTGCCATTACTAGCTTTGTCTTTGAATATAGTACTTTAGAGTTTGATCATGTTGTCGGTGCAATGCTTAGTGAGGAAATGCTATGGAAAATCTCTGGTGAGACATCAGGTAATGCTTTGACTATACAGACTAAGGGAAGAAAGATGGAAAGAGGAAAGAGCCCAAGATATCATAGTAAGTCAAGCAAAGGAAGATCCAATTCTAGATTGGGGAGAGTGTGCTGGAAATGTGGGAAGAAAGGACACCTGAAGAAAGACTACAAGTCTCAGAAGGGAAAAGAAGGAGACGTGCAACAAGAAAACAATCATGAAGATAATGTGACAGGTGATGTGTTGCAAGGTGCTTTGATTCTTTCATTAGAAAATATTATTGATGCCCGGGTGGTAGATTCAAGGGCATCATTCCATGCCACACCTGATAGGAAACATTTTCATGATTATTCTCAAGGCGATTTTGGACGGGTTCGATTGGGGGATGATGAGCCCTGTAAAATCATTGGAATGAGTACAATTTTCATAAAACAATAGAATAGGAATCAATGGTTGTTGAAGGTGGTAAGACATGTTCCAAGTCTAAAGAAAAATCTAATTTCAATAGGGAATTTGGTAGGTGAAGGCTATGTAACTACTTTTACAGATAAAACCTAGAACGTCACTAAAGGAACCTTGGTAATAGAAAAACAAGAAAAGGTTGGTACATTGTATTTATGCAGTGGTATTTCTAATTATTTTAATTATTTAACCTCTACAAGAGCATATACGATATTGTGCCATCATAGGGTTGGGCACATGAGTGAGAAGGGGATGAAAATTCTTCACTCAATAAATTTGTTCCCACGTTTCTAGCATGTTGATTTGGAATTTTGTGAGAATTGTTTTTATGGAAAGTAGAAGAGAGTCAAATTCCTCAGAGTTGAGAAAGAAAAGAAGAGCAAAAAATTAGAGCTTGTGCATGCAAATGTATAGCGACCTTCGTTTGTATCATCTATCAGTAGCTCTCGTTATTATATTACTTTTATTGATGATGTAACCAAAAAAGCTTGGATCTATTGTATTTGAAATAAATTTGATCTATTTGATATTTTCAATAAATGGAAATATTTGGTTGAAAATGCTACATCAAAAAGGTTGAAGTGTCTCAGATGAGAAAATGGAGGTGAATATTGCAGCAAAGAGTTTGATAGGTACTGTTCAGAGAATGGAATTTGCAAAGAAAAGACAGTTCGAGGAACAACACAATAAAATGGTGTGTCAGAAAGGCTGAACATGACAATCATGGAGTGTGCAAGGTGCATGAGATTCCATGTACGTTCCTTTACAATTTTAGGCAGATGTTGTAGATACTACTATTTAACTAATAAATAGAGGGCCTTCGAGTTCCTTGGATGGTGGTATTCCAGAGGAAGCATGGATAGGTAAAAAGGTAAACTACTCATTTTTAATGATTGTTGATCGTGAAGCCTTTGTCCACATTAATAAAGAAAATAGAACAAATCTTGAGGCAAAATCAAAGAAATCTACCTTTATTGGATATGGTGTTAATGATTTTGGTTATCGCTTTCATGGTTATGAAAAACACAAAATAATTAAGAGAAGAGATGTCATATTCAATGAAATTTTTTTGTATAAGGATTAGATGCAAGAAAATTAACAGAAAAAAGAAAAGATAGAATACATAATGCTTGATGAGATCACATAAAAAGTTAAGGTTCTATAAAATCATAATGATCAATTATCAGAACAACAATAATGACCACAACAGAAACATGTACCTCAAACACATGAAAGTGGTGTTAGAATGTCTACCAGGATAAGTAGACCCCCTGAACAATACTCTCCTTCATTATATTATGTATTATTGACTGGTTCTAGTGAGCCAAAATATTATGAAGAAGCAATGTAGGTAGAAACCAGGAAGAAGTGGGAGCAAGCCATGAAAGAAGAGATGGACTCCTTAGTACATAACTACACTTGGGACTTAGTCAAGTTGCCTACAGGTAAAACATCATTGTAGAATAAATGGGTTTACAAGTTGAAGGAAGAAGACGTAGGTTGAAAAAGGTATATAGGTAGACTTGTGGTGAAGGTGTTTAGACAGAAAAAGGGTATAGAATTTGATGAGATATGCTCTGATGTTGTTAAAATGACTTCCATTAGAACTATTTCAAGTCTAGTAGCAGCTGAATATTTTCATCGTGAGCAGTTAGAGGTAAATGCAAAATTTCTCCATCTGGATTTGGAGGAAGAGATATATATGCAGCAACCACAAGGCTTAAAACAGGCTCCAAGGTAGTAGTGACAAGTTTATTCTAGATGTCATTCTGATCATTGTGTTTACCTCAAAAGGAAAAATGATGGAAGCTATATTATATTGTTATTGTATGTAGATGACATGCTTGTTGCAGGTTCTAACATGCAGGAAATAAATGTGCTCAAAAGAAAAATGGAAAACTTGTTTGCAATGAAATATTTGGGTGTTGAAAAAAATCCTTGGTATGAGAATAACTAGAGACAGGAAGAATCACAAATTAACATTGTCTCAGAGTGAGTACATAAAAAAGGTGTTGAAAATATTTATTATCCAGAATGTAAAACCTGTTAGTATACCCTTAGATAGCCATTTCAAACTAAGTAAGGAGATGTGTCCCAAGACTTAGAATGAAATGGCTTATATGTGTAAAGTTCCATATGGATCAACACTTGGAAGCTTAATGTATGTAATGGTCTACACAAGGCCTGATATTGCACATGGAGTGTGATCCAGGTGGATATTGGTGGCCACCTGCCAAGTCCATCTGGACCCCCATCATTGTCTCTTTTAGCATTTTCAGTTTCCTTAATTTAGCAGTTTTTCGGGTCCTGAACTTCCGGAGCCGTTTTGAGGCCCTAAACGATGTTTTTTGGGGAATCCAAGGGCAACATGGGGCAATGGACCTATGTTGCCCGTTCCAACAATGGTAGTTCTCGGATAGATCTTTCTAACGAGCTATCATACACGTCAAACGGAGATCGTATGCCAAAGTTACGACCCCGGGAAATTGATGTACCAATTTACCCAAAACGGGGCCCACAATTTGGTGTTTCATCTTCTAAGGGTAGGTTCTGGAATGTGAAGGGTTTTCCATTGTTTCTCAACAATAAATAGGCCTTCGAGCCTCATTGTAACATAGTTTGGAACAGTTCAGAGGCATGTAGCCGCACATCTCTTCTCAGAGATAAGCTACCATCGCCCTAGCTGGTTTATTTCCAATTCTGGTTGTAAGCATATTTCGGTATTTTGCATTAATGAAATGAAGCATTATTTCCACTGCATCTTTGTGTATATGGTTATCTATGTATTTTATTGTGTTCCTGTTTAAATCTGGATCAGTGGTATCACAGCGGTCTGCTTTTTCTCTGTTTTTCTTTGCATGTCCC
>APFE031188201.1:59055-70774 GCA_000404065.3 Pinus taeda
CTTCGAGCCTCATTGTAACACAAGTTCAGAACAGTTCAGAGACATGTAGCCGCACATCTCTTCTCAGAGATAAGCTACCATCGTCCTAGCTGGTTTGTTTCCAACTCTGGTTGTAAGCATATTTTGGTATTTTCCATTAATGAAATGAAGCGTTATTTCTGCTGCATCTCTTTATTTATGGTTATCGCATCTCTGTATTTACGGTTATCTCTGTAACCTATTGCGTTCCTATTTAAATCTGGATCAGAGTGGGAGTTGTAAGTAGGTACATGAATAATCAAGGAAAAGGACATTGGATGGTGGTCAAGTGGATTCTTAGGCATTTTAGAGGTACCACAGATAAAGCATTATTATTTGGTGGTTCAGACATTTCTCTACAGGGATGTGTTAATTCAACTATGCCAGGTGATAGAGATAATAGGAGAAGCACAACAAGGTATGTTTTTACTATAGGTGGAACAATTGTTAGTTAGGTTTCAAAACTACAAAGTGTTGTTGCACTCTCAACAATAGAAGCAGAGTATGTTGCTACTACAAAGGCTAGTAAAAAAATGATTTGGTTATAAAGGTTTCTAGATGAATTGGGTAAGAAGCAGGAGTTGGGTAGGTTATATAGCGATAGCCATAGTGCCATACATCTTAAAAATAACTCTGAATTTCATTCCAAGACTAAACATATACAACTCAAGTACCATTTCATGCGGTCAGTGTTGGAAGATCGTCAGTTGAAGCTGGAAAAGATACACACTAGCCAGAGTCTTGCAGATATGTTAACAAAAGTTGTAATTGGGGAGAAACTAATATTTTTCTCGACTTTGATTGGTTGTTCAGTATGATGATGAAGATGAGAAACCACCAGGTCTAAAGTGGAGTCACTGTCCAGAAAATGAAGCAACAGTGGAGTTTCTATAACGAGTCTCCAAGTGGGAGATTTTTGGGTGTGGAGCCTGATTATCTTCTTTATTCAAAGGTATCTCTGCATTGGACTCTAGTTCGTAATCGGGTGGAAACTTTGCTCACTTTTGTGTGCTTCCAGGGGGCATCATTATTTCTTTAGATCCCTCCCCCACCCGGCGGGGGACTGGGGGCAGTGCTCTCAAAGCTAAAAATAGATGTAGAATTGCCTTGTAAAGTGTTGTAATTTCGTAGTCAATCTCTGCCATTCATTAGGCGGAAATATGACAATAGAATTTATGTTTAATTTAGGGTTGTTTGTCCTAGAAGGAAAGCCCTGGCTATATATGAGGGAATTGTATTACGACTATGTAGTTGTGTATTCTAAATGAGAAAAAGGGAGGAGATTGTGTGAGAGAGAAGAGGGAGTTACAGGGGATCTATTGCAGGTTGTATCTCTTCATTTTTCTCAATAATATAAAAGGAAGAACTGGCTATTTCTTTGTGGACATAGCCCAAATTGGGTTAACCACGTATATCTATGTCTCTCTTGTTTTATGTGTTTTCTGTGTTTATATTTTTCAATATTTTTATGTGTTCCACTACTCTGTAATATATAATTTTCTAACATCTTTCCATCTCTAATGCTATATGTCGCACAAAATAGTAAGGTCAAAGGATATCACAAGTTTGAGGACCAAAAATTTATATTGCATTTGCATGTTCAATATGGAAACAAATGGATAACATAAATAGAAAGTTCTCATCGATTTTGATGGATAAATATAGTTGAATAAAGGGATATGGGTTGAAAGGCTAATAATGAAAGTGAGACATAAACCTAAGAGAATCCATGTGTATCCAATAGGGAAATGAGCTCCAAGAAAGCATGAATGTGTAAATGACAATGAACATCCTCTCTAAAATGATTTTAGAGAACATTACATAAGTAAAATGTCTACAAGTGAAATGTATAGAAATTATCAATATAAGTATAAAATTATATATCACTAGCACAATGAAATTTTTAAAAATAGGTGATGTATGTTGACTAATCTCATTTTCTAAATTTCAAAATTAATTGTATTGATATGCATATATAAGCTACTTCTAGTTATGTGATTGTGCTACTTTATAGTTGATGTGTGTGGGTAAGGTTAATAGACTTGTGAATTATGATATCATTATAATTATAATGGGTTATCTAAGATATTTTAGTAGGATTGACCATAATTGACCACATTAGACTATGTTTTTCTATGTATAATTGTTATTGACCATGTTTGGCTATATTTCACGATAGTTGAGTTTGTTTAGAAATAATTGATTATGTCATACTATGTTTGACTATGATTGACTTTAGTAAACCATGGTCTACAATAGTTGAATTTGGTTGACCATGGTTGACTATGGTTGTCCTTGGGTGTCCATTTTGACTATGGTTGATAATGGATAACATGGATGTCCATGTCTTACTATTGATATATTTGGTTTGCCAAGGGTATATTTGGTTGAGCATGGTTATCTATGGTTGAACATAGTGGACCATAGTTGACTATGGTTGTTTATGTTAAACTATTATTGGTCATGGCCAACTTTGTTTAACCATATTTAACTACAGTTGATTATGGTTGACCATGTTTGACTATGGACAATTGAATTCAACTATGGTTAACTATACTAAACCATAAGTGACAATGGATATTTAGGGTGCATTATGTTTGATCATTGTTGTAATAAGTTATTCATGGATGCTTAAGTTGACTATATTAAACTATTATTTCCTAAGGTTGAATTTTGATGATAATGTTTGACTATGGTGGACTATGTAGAGGGTGGGGAATGTAATTCACTATGGATAACCATGTTCATTATCATTAACTATGGATGCAACAATTCACCATATTTTACAATGGATATTTATGGTTGACCTTGGTTTTCTATGGTTTAACATGGTGGACCGAAATTTACCATTGTAAACATTGGTTGAGGATTGTTGACTTTCATTTATTATGTTTGGATATCATTGACATGTGGTGGACCTTATTTTATGTTTGTTTTACTAAGTCAACTTTGGTTGGTTTATTATTGAATTTGGATTACATTTTGTTTATGATGGTTGAAATTTGGTTGAATTTACTTTACTAAGTATTTTTATGGTCATCCTTTTTGTTTATTATGGTTACCCATCAGCAACCATGTTTAATAATGGTTAAACATTTTTGAAGTAGGTTCACTATGATTCACATTGGTTAACAATGGTTGGACATGGTCAACCATGTTTAATTATGGTTCATCATGTTGATTATGTTTAACCGTGGTTTATTATGATTATGTCACATTTTTATTTATGGTTGACTTATGTCAAGATCCTAATTTCCTAAATGGTTTTATTGAAATGTGGCATTCATCAAGATTTATGTATCCTTATAATTTTCCTCAAGGGTTATGTTTTATTCTAGTGTTCCCCAATTATTATGTCACCTTGTGACAATTCATTATGTTATGTCAAATTACTTTCATACTCAATGGTTATGTCACATTGTGATGTTCATTGAGGGTTATGTCACCTTGTGATATTTCTTAAGGGTTAGGTTTTCAATGTGATGTTTTTGAATGGTCATTATGCATCGTAATATTCATATTAGCTACCTTATATGGAATTTTTGCATTCTTTAATGGTTATGTTGCACTACAAAATTTAAAAAGGTTTATCACATTTGTGATATTCGTTAATGACTATGTTACATTGTAATGTTCATGAAGGAATGTGTTCATTTACAGTGTTGTTGAAAAATCATATAGCATTGTGACATTTATATTGGTTGACTTATGTTGAACCACTATGCTTGTCAATGCTTATGGTAAAATGTGGTGCTTCTCAAGGGCTAGGTTAGATTGTGAAATTCCTAAATATTTATTTTTTATAGTGGTGTTTCTCATGAGTGACTTATGTCAACCAAGATTGTCATTCTTTGGGAATGGCTCACTATATAAATGATTGATTATGTATAATTTATTCACATTATAATGTTTGATAAGGGTTATCTAGGTATGTGACATTGGGTAATATCCATCACATTGAAAACCTAGGATAGTTTTCTTAACGGTCATTTCATATAATGATGTATATCATGGTTTAATTACGTCAACCACATTTATATTTAACTAGCCATTATTGATTATGGACATGATTGAATATGGTTATTCCATCTTAGTCTACTTCTGAGGAAATTCTATGTTCCTTATGTTGAATTGTTATCATTGTTTGACGCTTTTCATTGGCATGTTTCATTTTGATGTTCCTTAAGGGATATAAAATCTTAATAAATAATTATAATTAAATACTTTTACTCATAAAATATAACTAATATGTCCATGTATATAAATTAATAAATTAATAATCTATTTTTAAGGTCACGACAAATATAGACACCAAATTTGTAAATGAGATCCCCTTGTTTGTGGGACAAGGGACCACCTTCATGAAATGATTTAGCTGTGAGCTACATATTTATGTATGTACATATATGATCACTCACATTAAGGTGATGATAAAAAAGTGTCAATGGGGTGCCCAAGGATGCTCTCATTCAGGAAAGTGTTGATGTTAAGAAGAGCATGCATGTGTTCCTTATCATCCATCTTCAACATTCCACAAACTACCACCATGGTTGCAAAGTTAGTGGTAGACATGAATTCTTAATAGTGTGCACACATTTATAAGAATGCACATATTCTCATAACAACATGCATGTATCCCTAAGAACGCACATACTATAGGAACATGTGCAAATTATTGTGGGGATTTTTTTTTTTTAATTTTCCATGGCTAATCCATTTCTCATTAGGCAATACCACACATTTTTAGAGATATTGAGAAACAATTGGGATAGAAAATTTAGGGGAGCTTGATAAATCACTACCAAACTCTGCTAACATGGCCAGCAATTGATTCTAAGTAAATATTTTTATTGAATTCAATTTTCTATATTATTTTTGAATTCATTTGAATGATAAATAAAAAATAAAAAAATAATCCTCACTTATTAAGTTGAGGCACAATTGAATATGATAAGTCTATATGTAGTGTACCTTGGGAGGCACATACGGGGAATAATAATAGACGTTTAGGTATTTATAGGTAAAAAAGAACATAATTAATAAATATGGCCTCTGTAGTAGTGTGAACACTGATATTGTAAGAATGATTATTAGAAGGATCCACCTATTAGAAGGATCCCTCTCCACTTTATTAATATAAAAACATGTAAGGTAGGGAAACACCTTACAATTGATCCTTTTATGGAAGGAATCTACTCCGATTAAATTTCTAGACTTAAATACCTTACAATAGAATTAATTAATTCATTATATCCTAAACTTATAACAAATTAAGTATATATTATTATTTATTAATGAATTACATAATTGGATTTTCCTTTTACTTCCTTAATTATTTAAATTATAAAAATAAAAATAAAAAATAAATCTTCCCTTATTAAGTTGTAGCATAGTTAAGTATGATAAGTCTAGATGTAGTGTACCTTGGGAGGCACATGTGGGGACTAATAATAGGTGTTTAGGTATTTCTAAGTAAATAAGGCCATTATCAATAAATAAGTCCTATGCATTAGTGTGAACATAAATATTGTAAGAACAATTACTAGAACGATCCACCTACTTGAATATTCCTTCTCCACTTTATTAATATCAAAACCTTTAAGTTAGGGAAACACCTTACAATTGATAATTTTATGGAAGAAATCCACTCCCAATAAATTTCATCTTTTAGAAGAAAACACATGATTATTGAAGCTCCAATTATAACAATCTTCTACAATGTCAACTACATTGATTATACTTTTATTTATAACAATATCAACCTAATAAGAACATTCCAAGGAAGGAATGTCCTGGTAGGTGGAACCTTATTTTAGGCCTTCTTACAATATTTTTCCTTAGACTAATAGATATGTCTTGTTTAATAATTATGGAATCCATTACATAACTATACCTAGGCATATATTATTTCCTCTTGGATACCTCTGTAGGTACACTATAAATGAAACTATAAAATCAGTGATTATGGATCATAAATCCCCATTTAGGGATGATTTTGGTCAAAAAATGTTGTACTAGATCTGATGCGTAAACATTTATTATACCAACTGATTAGATTACCATTTTTCTATGCCTAGAAGTCATCCTTTCAACCTAATGTGCCAAACGTTATGCTAAGACTTCTATGAAATTGTATCTTGTACTAAATCGACCTCATATTTTGGTGCTATAAAGTAGGTAACACCCACTCCTTAGTTTCCTAATCAAACTTGGAAGGCTCAAATAGAAGTTTAGATTATCCACATTTGCTATCAATTAAATGCACATATATTGTGGTAGACTTATTCTACAAAAATTATCACCCACCTTCTCCAAAAATTCAAAAACACCATATTGTATAGCCTTTATATTATTACTTGGACCTTTTAGTCTTTCCTTATTCAACTATAACCAAGCTCTAACACCAACTTTGAATGATTTTTGTGTTATGTGTTGATTATGTAAAACCTTGTAGATTTCATGTAACTTCTTCAACATCTCATTTTCTTTCAAATGGATTTTCCTAATCCTTTCAAGAAAATTATATACTTCCAATGCTTGTCCAATGTTTTATTTACTCAATCCTACCTACTTTCTATACAAAACATGTTGGGGTGAATGCCAGAAATATCCAAAGAAAGTTTGAAAAGGGTACTCACTAGTAGAATTATTGATTACTTTGTTATAAGAGAGTTGGATGTAGATCAAATTTTCATCCAAACTATTCGGAGCTTTTGATTGTACCCTTTAAATTTAAAACTAAAATATTATTCACTACTTTTTTCTTCCCATTGATTTTAGGATTAAATGTTGTATATCTATTCTACTTAGTGCCCATATTTTCCCAAATTGTAGTGCAAAAGGAATAGAGAATTATTACATCCTTATCTAAGATGACACTCATTATTATTCAAAAGTACGCTGATATTTTTTAAATCAACATGTTTGTTTCTACTTGTGCTTTTATGGTATTTTTAAAAGGCATAAAAATGCACATGTTGCTAAACCTATAGATCACCACAAATAGATAGTGATGTACCTTCCTAATTTTTGGAATACCACCAGCTAGATCTATGGAAATTATTTCCCATGGTTGAGTGAGTATATGTAAGGGATGGTATAAGCCTTAATTGCTATTAACAGGATTGGTACTATAAGGAAGTATTCATCCTCTAATATACCTAACTAGATCTTCTCACTTCATGTGCCAATATACATACATTTGTATGTTAGTTATTGTCTTCCTAACACGAAAATATACTACAAACTTGCACGCTTTTATAATAAGTTACAATCATTCACCTTGTGTAACATAGCCGTTGTCTATATTATAGACAAGCTCATTTTGGAGATGATAATTATACCTATTGACACCTATCTCTACACAAATGTTGCGTATTACTACTAAAAAACCTATCTAGTGTAGTAATATTTTTTCTATTCATATTTGCATGCATCATCAATAAAAGGCTCCATGTTCATAAGAGTTCCCAAAGCTATGATCATGGATTTAGGTTTATATTGAAAGCATGTCTACCAACCTAGTATTTATTCCCTTCTTATATTTAATCACATGATAATTTTTTTGCAAAACATTTATCTATATGTAATTTATAGTTAGAAACTTACTTTCACTTGCACATATTGTAGTGGTTGGTGTTCATTGTAGAAAATGTTTTCCTTTCATATAATATAGTGCTTCATATTCCTAATATGTTGAACTACAACATAGATTTCATTAACATATGTAGTGTAGTTTAAAATCCCATGAAACATTTTCAAATGATAGCATATTGACTTAGCTCCTTGAATTAAAAATGCACCCACAACATACTTACTTACATATGTCTCCACTTGGAAAAAAATATTCAAATTAAGAAATATAAGAACTAGTTCTTGTTTTTTGTTTCATTTTATATCATCAATATATATTTCTTTATTCTTTCTCTTTCTCTTTTGTAGGATCTAGCTATTATGGTGTGGAGTGGTGCAAATACAATAAAAGGGGTGCTATGAAAATTCATAAATACTGAATTGGCCCAAAAAATTTGATATCTTTAGTGAAATTAGTAGAAACTGGAAACTTTATGATGGCCTTTGATCCAGGTGGATTTTGGTGGCCACTCACCTATCCCATTTAGACCCCCACAACTATCTCTTTCAATTTTTCAGTTTCCGTAATTGTAACAAAATTTACTATTTTTAGCAGTTTTTCGGGTCCTGGACTTCTAGAGCCGTTTTGACACCCTAAACTACGTTTTTAGGAAACTCTGGGAGCGACATGGGTCCATGTACTAATGATTCTCTTCCCAAAGTTGTAGCTTGGATAGATCTTTCTAATGAGCTATTTTATGCATCAAACGAAAATCGTATCCCAAAGTTACGACCCCAGGAAATTGATGTACCAATTTACCCAAACTAGGCCCACAACTTGGCGTTTCATCTTCTAGGGTTAGGTCTTGGGATGTTAAGGGTTTTCAACTATTTCTTAATAATAAATAGGCCTTTGAGCCTCACTGTAATACAATTTAGAGGAATGTAACCACCACATCTCTTCTCAGAGATAAGCTACCTTCACCCTAGCTTATTTATCTCCATTTCTATTTGTAAGCATATTTCAGTATTTTACAGTAATGAAATGTAGTATTATTTCTGTTCAATCTCTGTGTTTATGGTTATCTATATAATTTTTTGTGTTCCTATTTAAATCCGGATCAGTGATATCAGAACGGTCTGATTTTTCTCTATTGTTCTTTGCATGTCCCCAACGAGGTCAGGAAATAAGGAGTTATGGCTTAAACTAGTCGAACCTTTGCAATACTAGCCTCGCAAATCCCAATGGCCTTCCATGGTAGATGAAAGGAAAGATGAGGAGGTAGGAGATCCTATCAAAATATTGCTCGAAGAAGCCCTCGAGCGACAGAGGAACACGATGATGGACAACTTTGCCCAGATCCCTTAGTGACTACACAAAGGCGACGCATTGGCTTCCAACAGCTACTCTGGAAATGCCACACTATTTAAGGTACAAGTTAATTTTGAAATCCCCATATTCGAGGTTTAAATAGACACAAATTCTCTCGATAAATGGTTAAATCTGCTAGAGGGTTATTTTTATGTTCATGAATTTTTGAGTTGGGAAAAGATTGTTTTGGCTCTTCTCAGAGCAAGCCCCCACGTCAAGGACTCATGGGAAACCTACTACGAGAATAAGGATGAAAGTATTAGCTCGCTATTTTCAGCTACACCCACTTGGGATTCCTTCTAGGATGTCATCAAGGAGCAATACTACCCTATCAAGAGCTATGAGGACAAATACATAAAGTGGACCACGCCGCAATAGGGATGAGACCAAGATGTACCGAAGTTGACGAACATTTTTCATACCCTTCGCACACAGTTGGGTATCAAATATTTTGAGCTACATCTGGTACTCAAATACTGCGACTACCTACATAGATACGTCTACGAAGAGATGGAGTTCCCGAACATCTCCTCACTCGGCATGACGTACCGATATGCTGTCAAAATCGAGCAAAAGTTAAAACAGAATAAGAGAGACTTTAGATCTGCAAACCTGAAGACCAAAGGACAAAGACAAGGTGGGGTGACCCAAGACAACCTATTGAAGCCGCAAGAAAATAACAACACCATGAAGTCAAAAGACATAGGAACGTGGTGTGAGTTCAACAAGATCCCCACTCACAACAGAAGTGAGTGCTGGACCAAGCAATTGCTAGTGGCGGCGCTAAAGGATTCAGAATCAGATGCATGTTCTGACCCTGAGTCAGAACCTAATAAGGGGAATGGTAAAGGGAAGTAGATCATCGATGTGGAGCCCAACGTCACTGTTGCCACCGCCAAGATCCAGAACAATGAGCCCGAATATCCAGAGGAGGGGGAGCATATTTTCCACTCACAGATGTGGGTGAAGGGTTCACCACTATAATTCATTGTCGACAGTGGCAGCCAAAAGAACCTCATTTTAGCAGAGGTCATGAAGCGGTTCTGCCTACCAACTACACCACATCCGCCGCCGTACAGTACTAGATGGCTTCACCAAGGACAAGATCTCCAAGTTCGCCTGCAATGTCGCCTTCCTTATAGCATCAAACCCTTCACAGACGAGGTATTATGTGACATTACACCTTTGGATGTTTTTGATGTATTATTAGGCCATCCATTCTTGTGGAGGCAACATGTTGTGTATGAGTCAAGGCCTCTCTCTGTCATTATTTATTTGAAGAATTCATTATACAGGATATCGGAGGTAGCCCCACCTACGGCCACCTCTTTGATCATTGCCAAGCAAGGCAACAAGCTCATCTCCCAGACTAGGAAATTTTTTCTTTGTCTAGTTCGCTCCGAAAGTAAGGGAAAGATTGTACCCACATCCATGACCCTTGTGAAGGGTTCCTCCAAGAAATAGCAACAACAGAGGGATACGGTCATGACAAAACACAAGAACATCTTCTCCTCACCCACAGGGGTACCACACAATTTTCAGGTGGGCAACACAGTTTGGTTGCATCGACAGAAAGAATGTCTTACTAGAACCCATCAGAAGCTCATACCACTCTGACATGGTCCTTATAGCATTACAAGGTTGTGGGAAACAATGCTTTGGAGCACAGCATTCCCCCACCCCTTCGCTTGCATCGAGTGTTCAATTTGGACCCTCCTCTACCATGCTTCCCACCATTGTTGGACACATGAGAGATTACAAAACAGCTAACTAGGGACAAAGTCCAGCAGATGGAGGAACTCAACGCAATGGGGACCATTTCTTCCTAAGAGGGGAGTAATGATCCAGGTGGATGTCGATGGCCACCCAGCTATCCCATTTTGACCCCCACAACTATCTCTTTTAGTTTTTTTATTCCCATAATAGTAGCACAATTTACTGTTTTTAGCATTTTTTCAGGTCTTGAACTTCTAGAGGCATTTTTGAGGCCCTAATGAACGTTTTTTTTTGGAGATTTGGGAGCAACATGGGACCATGGACTGATGTTTCTCTTCCCAAAGTTGTAGTGCTCGAATATATCTTTCTAACGAGCTATTTTACATGTCAAACAGAGATGTTATGCCAAAGTTAAGACCCTTCGGAAATTCATGTACCAATTTACCCAAACGGGGCCCACAATTTGGCGTTTCATCTTCTAGGGTTAGGTTTTTGGATGTTAAGGGTTTTCCATTGTTTCTCAACAATAAATAGGTCTTCGAGCCTCATTGTAACACAGTTCAGAGGCATGTAGCCGCCACATCTCTTCTTAGAGATAAGCTACCATCGCCTTAGCTAATTTATCTCCACTTCTATTTGTAAGCATATTTCAATATTTTATAGTAATGAAATGAAGTATTATTTCCACTACATCTCTGTGTCTATGGTTATCTTTGTAATTTTTTGCGTTCCTATTTAAATCTAGATCAGCCTCCATCTTTGTGAAATATATATTAAATCTCTCTCCACTAATCACATACAATAAATACATCAATTCTTGTTGAGAAAACTCACTTGTCTTAAGGTTTCCTTGTAACTATTATATATATATATATAGAGAGAGAGAGAGAGAGAGAGAGAGAGAGAGAACAATATGTCATCCAAATATGACTACAAATTTAAAGCCTAAATAGGGAAGTAATACATTGTTAATCAAAAGCATAATGTAGCTAGTGCATTACATAAAACGAAAGGAATGAAAAACCATTCATGCAAAAATTT
>APFE031188201.1:71070-105224 GCA_000404065.3 Pinus taeda
CTATACATATATATATATATATATATAGAGAGAGAGAGAGAGAGAGAGAGAGAATTGTTGAGAAAACTCACTTGTCTTAAGGTTTCCTTGTAACTGATTCTTTTTTGATACTTACATTCCTTGTGTGTGTGAGAGAGAAAGAGAGAGAGAAAGAGAGAGAGAGAGAGAAAAATATGTCATCCAAATATTACTAAATAGGGATGTAATACATTGTTAATCAAAAGCATAATGTAGCTAGTGCATTACATAAAACCAAAGGAATGAAAAACCATTCATGAAAAAATTTCCTTGTATTCAAGGAAGTATTCAAGTTGTCCTCTTGCTTGATGAATTCATGGAGGTGTCCCAGTTTGAGATATAAAGTGTGGTCTTGTTTGAAGCTTTCAAGTTGATACTCATTCACAAAATCTCATACTTCTTGGGTCCAATGGTAACATGTGACCCATAAGGTGAAGTATTTGGTCTAATTATTCCTACTCCAAAAGTGGTACAATGGTTTCCTCACTTCATCTACTTGCAAAGAAATTTGTTTAGACAATGCAATATTTGGTAATGGGGAGTCTTGTAACAAATCTATCTCATGGTTCATTTGAGATAACACTTTAGGATATTGCATTACTCTTATATATGCTTTCAAAAACATTGAATTATTTTTTATGTCCTTGCCTACATCCATTTGGGGATGCATTTACTCTCACCAATTCCACCCATGGATGATTTTCTCTTAGGAAAAGGAAATCGATACTTGTTAGAACATATCTATTATTATCTTGGTTAGGACAGACTAGATGGATATTTGAGTTACCTTTATGTATCGATTGATGAAATAGGAGTTCCCATCCCTAATCAAGTGGTACTAGTTTTATTTCCATATGAAGATCACATCCCTCATACACAATTAGGGGATTGAAATCACTACACCATAGACATCAATGGGTACTACATATAACTCAATTTCACAAAAAAAAACACTTATTATATTTAATGAGTATGATATTTGCATCATTATTAACCCATCTTAAGTGATATGGGCTCAAAAGATCATGAAAATGCATCTCGAGCCTATTAACTGAACATCTACTATGATATTAGTTTATGAGGTATAATTGAATAGAGCATCTACCTTGGCCTTTCTTACCTAGATCACAATATTGAATAATTCTATCATATAATTCAATCTCTTGTGATGAAAACTACTCAAGTTCACCTCCTTTTTCATTGTAGTGTAAACAATCTTCTCACCCAAATCTAGGGTACTCTCAACATGGTTTCCTAAATCCTTCCCTAGTAGATTCTTATTCTTGTAATCATTCCTATGGTTCTTCTGATTATATATATATATATTCCAATGATTATCTTCAGTCTGACCATTGATATTGTAGTGGTTGTAATTGTTTCTTGGATCATTGAACTAATGTGTAATTGATTTTATATTCTTTTACACTTTTTCTTCCCTTACTTGAACACATCGTGTTAGTCTTTCTAATTAGAATTACTTAGATATAATTTCTTATGGCCTATGTTCTCTAAGTGTTGTGCTTACATATAACCCTCATTAATGGTACTAGGTTTTAAGAGAATCACTTGCTTTAAAAAATGGTTATGTATATTGGACAAGTACTTCACGACCATGCTTATGCTATTTTGGGAGACCCGACATTATCACCATCTACCTAAATTTGGTTTTGCAATGTTACATGATTTTCCTTTGTCTCTTCATAAATTTATGCCAATAAATCCATCAATATTTTACATACGCAATAGTGAATAATGGAGACTTGAAGAGAGTTTTAGAATCCTCCTAATCAGTTTCTAGTTGACCACTCTCCATCCTAAGCATCTTCATGAGTCTTTCATGTTAGGTTAGTGCATGGACCTCTAGTTTTAATATGGAAAATGATATTTTCTAATATTAATCTACATTATGGAAAATTAAGTACACTTATAACATTTTAAGCCAATTATTCAACTTAACAACATTGATATGTTCTTGTTGGGATTTGATATCTACTTTTTATACCATTTTGAATAGAGGTTACGAGGTAGTGATGGAACTAGAAATTGATTTCTCTTTCTTGTGTTCCTTTAACAAGATCTTTTATAGATATTTACTCATTGTTGATTTCTCATTTTGTCTAGCTTCTATGTTAGAGTCTCCATCTTCCTTGAAACATAAGAAATAGTTTGCTAGAGCCACCATAAAATTGACCATGTATTGAGATATATAAACAACTTTCTCCTCAACCCCTGATAATATATTTTCTAATGCATCATGAGGTTTGTTCTTAACATACTCATCTATCATGGCTTGGTTTTCCTAACTTCCTTCTCAAGACAACTCCTATATTCTAGAGATTTTGCACAAATATTCTAGACAAAGCTTCTCTTATAGAAATATGACATATAAAATATGATGGATATTCCATGGTTATATTTTGTCACAATAAACCATATAATATTTGAAATATCAGGCTATCAAATTAATTTCCTTAGGTTTTAGATTCACTTCTACTAGTTTATTGCTTGAATCTATGAAATAATCAATATCACAAATGAAATAAATGAGAAAAATAACACATTATCCACATAAATGAACATACGATGTAAGTCCTAAGAAACCAAAAATGGCATAAAACTTATCCAAAAGGTGATGCCTATGTTTTTGCCGATTTTCTTTAGTTATGGAAATTTAAATACGAAACGTGAGGCACTCACTACAAAGCTTCATTCGAAAAAATGATTTGAAATGATACTACAAATTGTATTCCTCCTATGTTGTTATTTCACATCGCACTCTTGGTTAGTTTTCTCAATTATGGGATGAGTGAAATGACAAATTATGGAACCCCTTTCTCCCAATAGTATCTTGTTATTTAACATAACCCAATATACGCCCAAGCTTAGGGTTTTTCATATAATAAACCCTCAAGCGGTGATAATCTGTTTGACCTTCTATAATGTTCTTTATATTCTATACATGGAAAGCATTAGATATATGATTACTAGGTTTTCGCATGGCATCCCCACATAACATGGTGGTATGTAATGTAAGTTAACATGTAGAAGGTATTGCGTAAAAGCTTTAATTGAAGTAGTTGTTGCATTCATGGAAAGGTCTCAGTGTGTCAAAAGCCATCAATGGATTGGAAGTAATTCATACAAAGTTTTGACCAAAAAATGTTATTTGAAACCTAAAAATGGCTTACGAAGGTTCTAGATCCAAAACTTTTAACTAGAATTTTACACTAAAATGGGTCTTGCAAGATAATTCATCTAGTTCTTCCTCCTAACAAATTTCAAGATGGATGAAGAAATATATATAATGATCCATTCTAGATTTTTTCTAAATAGAACTTCTGAATTTAACTTGGATAGAGGTGTGCGCACCACTATGAAAATTAAAAACTTTTGGGGAATACTTTAAACTTTATGTGAAATGAAAAGTGATGTTTTGGCACCAATAAAAGCTAAAACCTATCTCCCTTGTGTAAGTTTTATGTATTTTCCATGTTTTTTTATTCATTATTGGTTTGAAGTTGGAATTTAAAAAATAAATAATCTTGTCAAAAGAAAAAATAATACTTCATAATTAATCAAAATAAGGTTTTCATTAGTATTTGAAAATAGAAAGAAACAAAATAAGGTAACAAAAAATGGTACCCAAAAACATAGAAAAATTTATAATGTGTTGAGGTCTCGACATATGTATCAACATTACTTATATAGAAATGTTATAAAAAACAATAGTTTTTAAAATGAAGGAAGGGTGTGGAATATTATTTTTACTCTGACCAATGAGAGAAGAATGTGAATAAAAGTCAAATAAATATTTCAATATTATAAAAACAAAACAAATGAAAGACAAAGTAAATCATTGCATAATTGTCTCATAAGAAATTCCCTTATATGAGAAAATTTCTACACTCAAAACAATTCCCAATGTATAATTTAATAAATAAATGGTTAGTATGTATTGTAGAGTCTCCATTATTTCAAAATGAGTGTTGAAAAGTAGCATAAGTATTTCAAACAAATTTTGGTCAAAATTCATAATTTAAAACTCACCTATAGTATTTTCCACCATTCTAATATTCGATATATAGAGATAAGAAAGCCATAATAAATTTTTGGTTTTGCAAGTGTACATGCTAGAAACCACCAACAATTAATTAGTGAACTAATTCTAGATAACATTCATTTCTTTCTAATGGTATTCATTTATTTCTTATCATTATTAAAATTTCATTCTCCACTATTTCTAATTATTTATTCCCTGTTATTGGTCAATAGTCGTTACCTTATCTACTACCAAATCATATGTTGCATGACAAACTTATTATAACATTTTCCCACTCATGATATGCCTTCCTAGAGTGTAAGGGAGAACACATCAAGTTATGAGCTAAGTACTAAAGGTTGTAAGGCCAATGGACTTACACCACTAATGGAACTTATTGGTTCTCATCAATTTCATCAATGCATCTACAACATTTTACAATTTTTCATGTTTTTCTTCTATCATATTTCTATTATTTCATGTCCAAAATGAAAGATATATATCTATATGATTGTTGTTGATAGTGTAGCAATAGGAAAAAAAGTAACATTATTACTATCATAATGCAACATAATATCTTTCTAGGTTAATATTACTTCTTAACACAATTTTTTAATCAAATGGAAAAATCGATCACATATCTTATCTTCCTCACCCAACACATTGTTCCACCAAACAATTAGAACATATTTCCCCTTGTAGATCTCATTCCACCTACATCCCCTGCCCAATTAGAGCTCACATACCCCTATATATCATTATGACACTAAATCAAATATTTAGAATTATCTCAAATACATAACGACCCTTCCCACCACAACAAAATCCTCCCATCTAGGATTAATCATCAATTGATTAAAGAGTTTCATTTCTTGGGCAATGCCTAGTTTACAATAGACCATAGTGGTGTGCCTCCAAATTAGACATAAATTAAGGCCCATCTAACAATCCTTCAACACATAAAACCTCTAGTTTTTTCATTAGATGACATAATTTTAGCTTTAATATGTTCATTAGGAACGTTTAGAGATAATTGCATATTTGTGCCTAATATTATTTATTTTTGTACAATATTTTGAGAATATTGGGGATATTATGAAGATTTGGAGGACAAGATAATATAGGGACTTTCTCCCTACTATAGGAGAATCAAGACTAGTAATAAATGAACAAAATATACTTAAATTATTAACAAATTTTGGAGCTCCAATGATTGAGAAAATCTAGGAATGTGTTCCCTGTCATTTAATGTAGATTCCTAATGTTGGGAACCAAATCCACTATTTGAGGGATTTTGGAGGGGAAAGCTTCCTCCTTTCAATGATAATGCTTCCTCATCATTTTTTATAAGTTAAAATTCTAATTCACCTCTAGGGCAGGTATTTCTTAGTCTTCTTGTGGAGAAAACTTGTATTTTTGCAGCTCCACTTTCCTTTCTAGTAGGGATGTACTTGGATTGATCCAAACAATGAAGTTTGGTCTCTTTTTTAGCTTCTAAATCTTGACATCCTTAATAGTACTTTGAGTATCCTTGGTATTGGCCATCCCAGGAGCCTCAAAGGCCTTTTTTTTATAATTTTCTTTTCACTACTTATTCACATGCATCTCTCATTGTTGTTTTTTTACTATTTTTTCATTTAGTATTGATGATTTTTCGTTGTATTATTGGGTTAAATAGTTTAAGTGATTTTTTTTATAGACTGTTTATATGTATAAAAGAATTATCCATCCTTATAATATATTTGGAAGGTCAAAGTCATTATTGAGCTACTTGGATCGGTTTACTTGCTCACAAATCTAGAATTTATATAAGTCCCTTGCAACGAATAGTAGTAATTTCATGATATTTTTTAGAACATGTTAATGAGCTTAATTTGAGTTGATTCCACTTGGATTAGATCATAAAAACATTAAATTTAATAACAAAATATATTCCATTTCATTTTCACGTGATTATGTTAGGAATTTGATAGTTTAACTAGCTCACTAGTTCTTGAATTTGTAGTTTTTAGAGCAATAATTTTATGCTATTTTTTAGCATGTGGGAACAAGGGTATTTCATAGTGATTCCAATTGGAATGGAGACTAAAGAAATCCTACTTAATAAAAAAAATTGTCCCATCCATTTTCATTTGATTTACTTGGTCATTAAGTGAGTTATCTCCTCTTGTAGCAAAACAAGAACTCTTGTAGAAATTTTGTTTCGCCTGTAGCAATCGCCTGTAGCAAACCTGTAACAACACTTTCCTTCATCAGTTTGATCCCCACTACAAATACGACTTAGTATTGATGAATAATAACCCCCAACAATGATTTTATGATCAAGGGAATCTCTTAAGCTACTCCTACCCTTCCTTTTATTCACTCTAAAAATAAAGTAGATTTAGTTTCTTTATCACTAATATGATGCAAGTAATTTACTCATTTATAAGAAAGTAAAGTGAAGTAGGTAGATGGTACATGCAGTTATGATTGTCATTTTGATGAATTATGCAAGATAAATAGATTGTTTTTTTTTTTTTTTTTTTTTTTTTTTTTTTTTTTTTTTTTTTTTTTTTTTTTTTTTTTTTTTTTTTTTTTTTTTTTTTTTTTCTGCAAGTAGATTAACCTTTTTCCTTTCATGAATTGATTAGTTAGCATTTACAAGTTCAGAAAGTAGCATTTCCATTTCTTACAAATAGAGTAACAAGTCCATTTTTTCAATTAGTTTAGGCTTTTATTTCATGACATTCACTCCATTACATTAGATAAACAGAATAGGAACACATTGTATGCTGCACATATAGTGTTGATACCTCTTATGTTTGTATGATCGTTGAGTTCATAATGAAGGTCAGTAGCCTTTGGAGTTGCAACATTCTTGTTGCAATACTAAGGCTCATCACTTTTTGGCATTGTTATTAAAGAGGTGTCAAAGCATGCATTGTTTTCTTCCCTAGTTGATTCATTTCACTTAGTTTCTGCAAAAACAAAAAAATTGCATTAGGCATCTTCCATTTCAAGAACACAAAATTACATTTTTATAAAACAAAAAAAAAAATTACTTCTCCAACATCAACCTCCCCTACCTCATTTGATCATGTGGTACATTAATAAACACATCACCATCCACTTTTATAGATATAAGAAGAAGAGGTTGCAGATAAGATAGAAGAAATGGATGGAGATGATAAAAATGAGGAAGATTCTATTATATTTCCCATTCAATATATTGATAGTAGTGTTCATATGAACAACATCCCTCTAACTTTCCTTGCCTAACTTCCATGGTATGAGGTCAGAGGATCTAGAAACCTTTCTCTTTGAATTTGAAATGGTTTGTAAATATTATGGTTACTTATTAAACACTCAAAAATTAAGATTATTTTCAGCAACATTGAAGGATAGAGCTCTTAAATCATTCATGAGGTTAGGGACTAATTCAATAAGATCATGGAATGATATGAAAAATGTATTATAGAAAATATAATTATCATGACCTTAAAGAAGAAATATTTAGAATGACTCAAAAAATAAGATGAAAGCGTGAGATCTAATAAAGAGATTATGTTATAATGTTAAGAGGGAAAAATTACATCATTTAGGATTTGAGATACTGCAAACCCTCTTACTTAGAACAATTAGGGATGAGTGGATTAATCTCCTTGATCTCATGAGTAGAGGTCATGTAAAGCAATTATCATTTGAAGAAATTTGTGAAACATGCAAGCACATATGAAGCGGAAGGAAAAGAGTAAGTAAATGAACATCAAGATTGTTAAGTCAAGATAAACTTGGCAATTTGCTTGACAAATTTAAAACAAAAATTCTTATAAATCTAAGCGAATAAGTATAAATGTTAAAAATGCAAAATGAGGAAAAAGAAGATGACGATATTTGTATTGCCCATGCAGAATCACATGATGTTAAATATTTTCCATCATTACCAAGGTTGAAGGAATTTTACCAAGAGGGGAATGGAGCAAGCCAATCACCAAAGAAACTATGTTATGTAGCCCCAAGAAGACGATGATAACCTAGTCAACCTAGTATGATGCAATAACCTAATTTATAATTTCAAGGATATGCACATCTATCACAAAGTAATTGGAACACACACTTTCCTCGGAAACCTTGTCCATCTCAACCCAAAATCCAATCTTAGCAATAAGGTTGGCAAAACAATTATGGGAGAAATCCATAATATCCTTAATATTTGCTGCAATATCCTCCATACATAACTTCATGTTATCCCTACCATCCACCTCCATTACAAACACAACCCCAACCACATCCTTCTCAAAGGTCCACTCCCAAGCAACTACCTATACCACCATTTCTAAACTCACAAAAGGAAGTAGCTCAACCCACTTATAGTGCTGAGGTACAACACTTCCTAACATCTACTCTTGATCTCAATGGTATTCATATTTACTCAGGAAGAGTATTGCAAAAAATAAATTCTCTTGATGTCATTGAAGGACAACATTCAGAAAAAACAAGATTTAAATGATAATATCAAAGAATCATGAGCTTCACTTGATGGAGAGCAAACATCAAAATCAAAGATTGTGAAATTTCACACATGTTTACCATCAAATCTTCCATGTGTTCAAGAGAATAATTTACAAAAATAGGAAGATTTGAATGTCATGGTAGAATAAAACATGAATAACTATCTAGATAAGAAATTAATCCAAGGGAATCCAAATTATATTTAGGCCTAGTTCCATAAATTCAACAAGATGGAGCATCACTCGCCTCTTCAATAGTACTTGATATCATCAAAGTCAAAGCATTTGGTCTCTAAAATTCAGGTACATGTGAAAGCATACATCTCGAGCCTAGACATGAGTTTATCTATGATATTGATGTGCAAATATCTCCATTGGAAGTATTCATATACTTGAAAGAGATTTTGTTTTTCAAGTGAAGTAGGATAGAGCAAGAAATCAGAAATGAAAAATGAGAGGAAAAATTAAAATCTCAGGTGAAAACCTCCTTTCAGGCACCTTAGATTAGTTCATTCATTGAAAAAATCCATGAGGTAGTCAATTGGTTCGAAGAAAAGATAAAATAAATAAGATCCTAGGTGAAAAACTCTATTGAGGTGCCTACGCAGAACCACTAGTTGAAAACCTCATTGAGGCAACTACTAGGCCTAAAGAGAAAAAATGGAAAAAAAAGAAGAAAAAAAGGAAAAAGGATGAAATTATTTTCTTTTTTTCCATTTGCATATAATTGCTTGCATTCAGGTACTCCTCCACCTACATTCAAAAAAGAAATAGGTCAGTACCACAAAAAGAGAGAAAGAAAGAAATGAGAAATGAGGCAAGCAAAAAGTCAAAAACAATCAACCTTAGGATTTTTACCTTCTATGAAAAATTATCAACAAGGCCCAAGGATATGTCAATCCATCACCCTAAACCATTTCCATGACATTTCCCATCATTACCAAGCATTTCCCATTCATTTTCCTTGTTGTCCTAAAATTTTAGAGGAGGGATTTAATTTGCTACAAGAGGCCAAAATACAAAGAGCATAATTTTTTCTTTTATCATATGTAAAAAAACATACATTCATTGGAAAAACTATTTCATGGGGATATGCACATGGATGATGATAACATGCTCAATTAATTTCAACAAATTCGAGTGTATACTTTCCGAGAAATCAGCCACCATCACCTACAAACGTTTTTTATTTTTCTCAAGATTCATGCATCCATTGACCAAGATCGTTTATGGGGAGGTGCATAAGGATGATTGAAACATAGTTAAAAACATTCAAGTCAATCTAGTCTACCATTTGAGAGATATGGAGAAAACAATTCTGCTACAGGAGGTTGCCTTGAAATGTTATAGGCGCAGCCTAAAATTCTACAGGAGGAGCCCAAAATGCTACAGAAGGAAAATCCGATTGGAGGAAAGGTTCAACAAGTCATGTATTCTATAGGGAAGGCTGAGAGAGTTCACCCAACACCATTTTCATCATTCATCCACTCCATCTAGCTAAGATTAATCTTCAAATTCCACTCTGCCTTACATGAAAAAAATATAAAAAGCTTTGTCATCAAATTTTCCACCACCTAGACCAAATATTGATCATTTCAACCTTGTCCTTATACCTTCTATGAATTTATATAAATTGCACATGCAGTAATGAGGTCTTGAAGAGGAATTGAATAACTACTACAAAAATAAGATTGCTCTTGTAGCATCCTGTACAGTTACAATAGAACTCAACATAAAAGAAAATTCCACCCACAGAGAAGAAGACCCAGCCACCTTGAGCATCATGAAGTCATTTCTGAATTTGAGAAGGGACACATCCTCCTTAGGAAGTAGTCCATATACTCCACCAGCAATAGATGTGACAGCAGGAAGAAACCTGCAGACACCACAGTTTTATCAGTCAAAGGATCATCAAGCTAAGAATACTTGTGCATAAGAAAATAAGGGAAATTAAAACCTTCAAAATCATCACATTATGAAGTCCAGCTCTAGCATGCAAACATCTCTAGAGAATTGACATCACATGTAGGTACAGGTATGCAATATTATTCACCTGTTCTCTTGAGCATGTTATGGTTAGCAATTTGTTGTCAATGCATAAGGGATGAGGTTTTATAAACTAAGGATGGGTCAACAGTCTCAGTCACCCTCAACGAGTTAAGTAGCATCCTCCCTCCTCACTTTTCAAGCAATTATATAGCACATGCGTCATGTAGCAAAAAGCTGAAGAGGTAAATTCCTTTGGATTTTTTTTCTTATATAAGAGGGGAAAGGGTAGAGAAATGGAAGTACTTCAATGAGATAAGTGGTAGCATTCTTCTCTTTCTCTGACAAAAAATCAATCCCCCTATCTCTACCTTTGCACCCTATACTATTCAAAGAAAAATCTTGGAAATACCTTTCAAATAATTTAAGGAGACAACAATAGGAGCCATGTGGGGGAGGTTTCAACCAAAGGGGCAGAAACATTTGACATCCATGTGGAGGAAAACCACTACAACAACCCCAAATAAGCATCTCAAAGCAAAAAATTCCATTCTACAAGAGAAAATAGGCCTGCTACAAGAGAAACATAATTGCTACAAGAGAAACAAATTTGCTACAAGAGAAGATAGTGTGCTATAGGAAAGTTTAGAGAGATGCTAAAATCCTGATTTTGAGCAACTTTACCCTAGATTTGAAGAGATATATCTACGAGAAGGGTAAGTACACATTTTTCTCTACCATCTGTGGACAAGAAACCTACAAAGTCTGTCACTCCTTCAACCAAAATTTTGATAGTAGTTTGAGAATAAAAAAAACTGAATGATAATGTTTCTTTTGAGTTAAGAAATATAAGAAAGGAAATGGAAGTATTTTTTATTTGAGTATGAGGTTTTCCTTCCTCTAACCAGTATGGATAAAATTTGTCTTTTACCTCTATAGTAGATTGGGAGTATTGGTTTGCCAATCTTTGGAAAAACAAACTAACAATTATGGGGTGTGGCTTCAACTAAAAAGAGTCCACAAAATCATCAAGGATGATAATTATCAAATATGTTGTGGAGAATGTACAAAAAGTTGTATCATGGGAAAACATTGTGGACATTAACAGGGAGACTTTTCTTAAGACACAAGTGCAAGCCTAATTATAACATGGAGAAAAGGACAGATCTATAGAAGAAAGAGCTAGACAAGAAGATGAAGGGAATGGAGAAAGAGTATATGTGCCAAAATTCCTTCTAAGGTAGCTTGGAATGTTACAGAGACCACCAGGGCGATGAATGAGGCACAATTAGGTCACTAAGTTTCTCAGAGGATGAGAAACACTTTCAACAAGGGGGTATGATGGGCCTTCAAATTAGACATAAACTGAGATCCATTTAACCATACTTCAACACATTAAACCTCTCTTTTTTTCATTAGATGACATATTTTTAGCTTTAATATGTTCATTAGAATGTTCAAAGATAATTGCATATTTGTGCCTAACATTATTTATTTGTGTAGAATATTGTGAGAATATTGGACATATAATGAAGATTTGGAGGAGGATATAATATAGGAAATTTCTCCCTACTAAATGAGGATCAAGATTAGATAATAAATTAACAAAATATCATGAATTTATTGACAAATTCTAGAGCTCTAGAGATTGCGAAAATCTTGGAATGTGTTATGTGTTTTTAAAGTAGATTCCTAGTGTTGGGAACCAAATCCAATATTTGAGGGATTTTGGAGGGGAAAGATTCATACTTTCTAGGAGAATGTTTCCTCATCATTTTTTAAAAACCAATTCTAATTCTCCTCTAGGGAATGTGTTTTTTAGTCTTATTGTGGAAAAAACTTGTATTTTTGCATCTCCACTTTCATTTCTAGTAGGGATGTACTTGGACTGATTCAAATAATGAAGTTTGGTTTCATTTTTAGCTTCTAAAGCTTGGTATCCTTCATAGGAATTTAAGTATACTTGGTCTTGGACATCCCAGGAGCCTTAGAGTTTTTCTTGTATAACTTCATTTTCTTCTTTTCACTTCTTATTCACATGCATCTCTTATTCTTGTTTTTCCTATTTCTATATTTAGTATTGATAACTTTTTGTTGTAGGATTGGGTTAAATGGTTGAAGTGAGTTATTTTAAAGGTTATTTATAGATTCAAAAGAATTATTTATCCTTATAATAGGTTTGGAAGGTCATAATTATCATTGAGCTACTTGGATTGTTTTACTTATTCACAAATCTAGAATTTCCTGAAGTCCCTTGTAGCAAATAATAGTAATTTTCTGCTTTATTTTAGAACATGTTAATGAGCTTCATTTTATTTTATTCCACCTTTATTAGGTGATAAAAAATTTCAATTTAATAAAAATGACTACCCCATTTCATTTTCACTTGATTAGGTTAGGCATTTGATAGGTTAACTAGTTCACTAGTTCTTGAAGTTCCAGTTTTTAGAGTAGTAATTGTTTTCTATTTTTTAGCACGTGTGAAAAAGAGTATGTTGGAGTGATTCCACTTGGAATTGATACCTAAGACATCCTTATTAACAAAGAAAATTGTCAACTAGGTAGATGTCACATGAAATTATGATTGGTAGTTTTATGAATTAATGAAAGATAAAATAGATTTCCTTTTGCAAGTAAATGAAACTTTGTCCTTTCATAAATTGATTAGTTAACATTTACAAGTTGAGCAAGTAGCCTTTCCATTTATTGCAAATAAAGTAAAAAATCCATTTTTGCAATTAATCTAGGCTTTAATTTGATGAAATTCACTCCACTACACCATATCAAAAAAATAACGACACATTGTATGCTGCACATATAGTGTCGATACCTTTTAAGTTTATACGAACATCGGGTTGATAATTAAATTTGGTATCCTTAATAGTTGCAACATTATTGTTGCAATATTTAGGCTCATCACATAGCATATGCCAAACTAACAACTATAATAGTAAGAGGAATAGAATCCATATCCATCATGTTTGAATATTTCTTAGGACACTACAAACTAGAAGCTTAGTTTCCATATAAATAAAAACACTCAACACTCTACAAACTTTCATGTAAAAATACTATAGCAGAGAGTTTAAATACTTTAGCTCAACTAAAAATTTGTATTTTTTATATCTCTCCTAATCTCTATTCTTAAGATTTATTTTGTAAGCCCCAAGTACTTCATATAAAAAATTTCCAATAATTGAAATTTTAAATCATTAATCACATCCTCACTATTACCAAAAAATAATATATCATCTATGTATAGACTAATAAAAAATAAATTACCACCACCGTGTCTATAAGGCATAAAAATGATCAAATGTGAATCCAAAAAATCCTAATTCCAACACAAAATGAAATGAAACGATTGGTATCACAATCTGGGAGATTATTTGGGACCATATAAAGATGTTTTTAATTTGCATACCAATGATTCTTTATCCTTTTCAATGTAGTTCTTTGGTTGTATCATATATATCTTCTCAATCAAGTCATGATGTAGGAATCTTGTTTTCATATCCATATATGCTATGTCAAAAGTTGTTTCTATATATAATACAAACCAAATAGATTTTGATTTAGCAACAATGGAAAATATCTCACCAAAGTTCATTGACTCAATGTAAGAATATACATTCCCAACCAACCATACCTTCCTCTTCTTAACATTACCATCTAAATGATCTTATTTTTGAAAATTAATTCACATTAAATGGATTTACACCCTTGAAACAATGATACCAAATCATATGTATAATTATTTATAAGTGCATCCATTTCCTCATCCATGACCAATTTCTACAATGCCTTATCTTTTAACTCCATTTTCGATTTCATGATTCCAAGCTCAAACATAATAACGAAAATGTATATATGAAATTTGAAGAACTACAATTATACCCATTCAGTTTCCTTCTTTCCCAAGTGGTTATCCTAAAAATTTCAAATGGAGTTCCTTATTCCTATTTTGAAATCTCTAGACCACCCTCCTTAATGTTTCCTTTATGGACTTCTCATTCATTTTCTAATTTGTCTTTCTTTATCTTTGTTGGTAACTAATCCACTAAATTATTCCAATATTCTTATAGCTATGCCACTATGGGAGAGTGCTTAACTTCTCTAAAAATACATTCTTTCTACATAAAACCAATCAAACAATAGGATCCCAAAACTTGTACCTTTCACACCAATGGAATAGTTAATGAAAATAAATATCATAATTTTATTATCCACTTTTAGCACTTCTTCTTAGGTACATGGAAATATCCCTTACAACCAAAGATGATAAGATGTTAATGTGATGGATTCTTGTTTTCTAAAGAAATATCATGTTTAGGTACCTAGAAAGCATGACCATCCAAGGCATATATACATTCTAATTGTGAATATATAGATCTTATATATCTTTCCACTCTATGAATTGAAGAATTATCACACTCAATTGTGCACACATCATGTTGGAATAAAGTTCCCGCATGAAAACCCTTAGTGAGCACAATTTCTCCTTACCCTATCGTAGATATTTTATTCAAGAATACAACCACACACATGTATCATTATTTTTTCTTACCAAAAGTAAGTTCCACAAAAACTTGGAATGTGCAAAAATCCATTGATCCTCTTTATTGATTCATCAATAAATATGACCATGAATCGAAAACAACCAACCACTCTAAGAGGATAGTCATCATTGAACTTTGTTATGCTAGTGGCATATCGTACACTATAAACTAGAAGTGGTGGGAGGACATGTAAGGAAGCTCTAAAATCTATCATCCTCAAAACTTAGCATGCATGGGTTTCCAAATTGCAATGAGAAATCTCCACCATCGACCTTAGAATAATTTTAGAGTTATAATTGTAATCATTCTTTTCCTTCCATTCATCTTTTTGGTAATCTCCTCTAAAATACCTGAACTCAATGTAATTCCCACATTTTCCTTCAACTTTATAGAAGAATTAGTCAGCCCATTAAAAATCAAATCTACTATTACATAAAGATTTCATCCAAAAAAAACCCTTCCAAAAAAAATCTTACACTTTAAAACACATTCAAAATGTTATTCAATAAATAAGTAGTTACAACACATCAAATAGACTCTATGCTCTCAACGAGTGTACTTAGTATAAGTTTAAGGGCATCGATGAAATTTTGGTAGCATAATCATAATTTAAAAATCTCGAACATTGTTCTCCTCCAAATCTAGTATTGAATAAATATGCCTAGCAAATCATAAACATTTTAAGGTATCCTCATTCTATACACTAAAAAGCAGCCAAAAAAAAATTAAGTCGTCAACAACTACTAAGTATTCATTTCTTATTAGTGATATGAATTTATTATATACCATTACCTAATATTTGTTCCTTGTTATTTATAAGTATTCATTTCTTATTAGTGATATGAATTTATTGTCTACCATTACCTAATATTTATTCCTTGTTATTTATAAACACTTATTGCCTACTAAGTTTTATTTTCCCAAATCAATATGAATCAATAACACATTGAAATACTATCTTCTACTAAATTTTAGCAATCATTACGTACTTTAGTATCAAATTTCAAGGTGTAATACAAACCTATCCAAATTGTTGATGTTGATGGACTTCCCCATACATCATTAACAATATAAAAATATACGCCAAAACATAGATTTGTTCCCAACAACTTTAAAATAACGAATACACAATTATTCCAATTATGTTTGACTTTTCTTAAAAAAATGCGAGGTTGAAATTTTTAATCCAAATAATAACAAGTAGAGTGGATGAGTGGGAGCCTTTATCTACCATTCTCTTCATTTAGAGTTTGGTTTATTTATTAAAACTCCCAATCTTGTTTACAGTAGTACTCCCTTCAAATGGCGTAACATCAATTAAAGTGTATGATGATTAAAGTAATATTACAATTGGAAAAATAATATTTTATAATAAGATTGATGATGATTAAAGTAATAATACAATTGGAAAAATAGTATTTTATAATAACATTGAAAGATAAGAGTAATATTAAAATAGGGTGAACATAAATTAATTTATTAATTTTAAATGAAAGAATAAAAAAACATAAAATAAATTGGAATAAAAGAAATAAAAGTGATTTTTTTAAAACATTAAAGAAATTAGAATAAAAAGAATGGTAGGATGTAAAAGAGAAGAGGAAGGGAACCAAAGTAACACAATGAATCCAGTGAAATTCCAAATAAGACTGGAGTGGGGTGGTTTAAAAGGTTAAAAGGTAAATACTAAAACATTTAAGAGAAAGGAGATAGAAGTGAGAAGGAAAGAATACTAAAAAAGATAATTAAACAAGTGTGGCTAGATGTAGCACAATATTTACTTATTATCTATGTGTGTGAAATATACAACACAATCTTTATTTGTCATTCATATATATATATACATATACAAGTGAAATAAAAATTAAAAATCTGATATTACTAACAACATTAGAATTTATTTAGCTATGTTGTTTGAATTTCTGTGCAACTTAATCTTTAATATTCATGTATATAATTTTCATACTTGTAGCAATGAGTAAGCTAGATCATAATGATAAGTCATTATACTAGTTAGAAAAGAAACAACTCTTTATAACCGTAGTAAAAAAAGAAATGTTGCAATTTAAAAGTTGAAATTGAATATGAATGTAGTATCAGGCTGTCAATTCTATTGTAGCATCCCTCTAAAAATCACTCACAATTTAACTACCAATTTTTATTTCAAAAGATATATTATATGATTGATTCATTTTGTTGGTTGTATAACTCTTACATTTGACTTCACCAAGGTACCACTATGTTGATTTTCAGACTCTATTTGTTTTTTTCATTAATTAAAAGTATTTTCTAGTATTTATATCAATTATTAGCTTGTTGCTTAAGTGAAAACATCATTATTTGTTTCACTTTGTTGCGCAATGGTTCCTTGATTCATATTCCATCCTATAGAAAGATATTGGGTTAGTTTAGTCAACCTACACCCATAGCCTAATGGTATAGGTTAATATTATGTTTCTTATGCCACCAGACAACCCCTATAACATTTTAATATCATGCATATAATCATATCACATTTTAACCATTTTAATTCTTTATCGATCCATATTGTATCTCGCAATGCTCTCCAATCTTATTATTCCAATGTTTACACAGTATATATTTATATAAATTTTCCTCAACCTTACTTCTCTCCATTGGAAGTTTGTACAAATATATTGAGGTGCAAAGAATGTTCTAAGTCTTAGTCTTTCTGGAACCTTATGCATATACAGTACCCTTGTATTCATTGACCCCTTATGCATCCGTGGTAGCCTTGTATTCATTGGAACTTTATGCATATGTGGTAGTCTTGTATACATAGTTCACATGGTGGCAATATCTGGATGAGGGTCTTGCAACATTTGTATAAACCGTAGATAGGTGTTATGTTCGACATTGGTGATGGGTTTGAGGTTAATCAACGTGAGGATTGATCAATCACCGTTAGGGTAACTACCTACCCATCCTCTCACCACAATGGATTCATTCACTACAATGGTTGGTGGAGAGTTGAGCTCTGCTACTACCTTGTTATTTGGTAGTACAAGGGTTTCTACCTTGTACTAGAAGGAATTTCTACCATATTTTGTTTACCTCACTGGGTAACTTAATGAGAATGGATATTGTTTGATGGCTGATATAGGGAAATGAACATTGGATATTCGAACTCAATCTTTTAATTTTATGTTTCCTATTTTCTTCTTAATGAAATATATGTACATCTATGATAATGATTTACATGGTTTTCCATCACTATTTTATTTTAATTTTGATGTAATGGCAAGTCACATCCTCAATCTTTTCGAGGTTCAATGAGGCTACCATCCAATGCAAATTTTATGGTGTTGGCATATCTTTGGGAGAGGCTTATATGCTAGATATTGGCTGTCAAAACCCTTTCTAAAACCCTAATTTTATTTCTTCTAGGGTGGGATCTTTTAATTTATTATGGTTACTTATTGAGTTTTTTCACCTCCATAGAATATGGTCACAAGGACCATGTTCATCTTCCTTGAATGTAAAACTATCAATCACAATATTTTTCCTTTTTTATATATTCTTCTAACGATTTAACAACCCCCATTGAGTCTGAACTAAGCGTTGTTACATGTTATGTGCTCATTAGTAAATAGCCTCAACTCGGTCATTCCTATGAGGTGTGTTCGAGTTATTTTTCATTCTAATTTGCTTATTATGGCTCAATATCTACACGTACTCATTTATTGTCATTATATTGCAAGTTTTATAAGAAATTATTTGGCTTTCATCTTGTCTGCAACCACATAAAATTGTTTATAATTAGGTTATGACCTTAAGTTGGCCACATTTTCTAGTATGATTGTATTGAATGTTCATTAATATCATTTTAGGCTAAGAGCCCCTCTAGTCATATGTGTAATATTTATACATGCTCTTTATTAAGGGTTTTCACCCCTTTTTTTAACTCACAATCTTATATTCTAGTATATGAATTACGACTAAAGCCCACATGGCCAAAATTGGAAAAATTGTCTTCTTGAATTTTGGAAAAAATAATGATCTGTCTATTCCTTTTTGAAATTTCACATGTTAATATATTCCTAGTTATGGCTTCTATGCACTTAGTAGATTTATTTTCCTTCTTTTTCACCATTCATGCATAAAGGGTAATTATTTATGTTATTTTTTACAATTATTAGTGCAATATGGGCACCTCTTACATTTTTTCTATAATTTGATGTTCTACAATCAACGTGAACAAAAAACAATTTATTGTTATTATGATTGTACATATATAGGTACTATGTGTTTAATAATTAGTTTAGATGATATAAACTAGGCCAAAAGCCTAATGGACTCTCTATTAGGGAACAACCTAATGCTCTCTCTCAACCCTACTATTCTCTTATTGAGGACAACTTGCTGCTTAGCTAGTCAAAAAGGTTTTCTTCTTTATCGTGGCTTGTAAAACCTAACCTTGACATAAAACTTTCTTCCTATATTTCAGTTGCATTACCTATTATATTCAAATGTCTTTATTTATTACCATAAATGTATATATATATATATATATATTTATATATATATATATAATATATATATATAATTATATATATATATATATATATATATATATATTTATATATATATATATATATCCTTTCCTATAGTTATCAAGAACACAATATACTATAAATAAGAATGACACTTTCAATAAAGTTGCACGTATTGCTTCTTTCCTAGAATTTCTTCCACTTGATTCACATATTTCCATTTTTCATCCATATCAACTCATACAGTTGTTACCATGTTTGGTCCTTGGTCACGATTTATGTTCAAACCCTTAAATATCATCCTATGATTCGGTGCCCCTCGCTTTCCTACAACACATTACTCAAAATACACATATGTACACAAATATTCCCTTTCACAAAAGGTTAAAAAAACTTATAAACCTATCCATTCACTTACTTGAATACATGCGTGAAACACAAAGAGTTATATAGGAATTTCCTACTTAAATTTACTCATAGTTCTGAACTAAAAAAAATAATATATTTGTCACGGATTCATTTCTACGTAGTCATATATACTTATCCAAGGGTTACAAAAAATATATTAAATGATTCCATGTTCTTCCCAACCATGAACCACATTTTCTAGTAGTTATCCCTCAGACCTAATCCTCCTTACCAAGAAAACAACTAACAATTCTTTCTTCAACTTCACTTCTTTAACCATTTAGTAACATCTTTCTATTTTTAGTGTTCAAATTCACTCTTTATCTCCCACTAGCCTTTATTTTCAAATATGACTGACTTTATCTGTTGTAGTCCTCCTTACATAGGTTCCATCCATGAAATATATCTCGAGTGATGAAATCTTAAGTGGTATGTCCTTACCAACAGTTCATTTCAATGATAGAAAGGATGATTTTTTATTTTTATTTTTCTTCTCACTCATGGCCATAAATGATTCCAATTATTTTCTTGGAAACTAGGAATCTAATCTCACATTGTATCCTTTAATATATTGGCAAGAATAATAACAAAAAAAATATTTTTTCTTATTTTGACTTAATCAAAAAAATTATTTACATTGTCACATCATACTGCTTGTCCCACTTTGACTTTTGCATCACATTCTCAATATAAAAGTCATAAAAATAAAATTACCAAGGGGCATTACATCTCCCCTCCCTTAAAAAGGGTAAAATTGTCCTTATTGTTTTGCTTCTTCCATTTGCAATGGACATCATATCAATGGCTTATTTCATTTCATCTTCCATATCCTAGGTGACCTCCTTAGGCCCAAAGTTCTTCCATTCTACTTTAACCTAGGCAATGTCTTGATTCTAGATTGTAATTTCCTTCGCGACCAAAATTTGTCGAGGCTCGACCTAGACCTCACCTTTTAGCTCGAGTTGTACAACATTCCAATCAATAATATGAGCATGGTGATGAATATGATTTTTTGAGAGTGACACATGAAATACAATATGGACCCTAATGTGGGTTGGTAGTGCTAGTTTAAAGCCCACTAAATATAACGTGGCTAGTATCTCAAAAGGTCCATAAAACTGAGGGGCTAGTTTAGAATAGTTCCTAAATTTTAAGGAACTTTATTTTGATCGTAATTTAATACATACATGTTCACACACTTTAAATTAGCTATGTCATTTTTAAAGATGCATAACATTTTTATTTGTCTTATGCTTATTTTAGCTTTTAGTTCATCTTTTTCAACATTTGTTCCACTTCCTATAGTGAATCTAGACCTAGGGGAATATGGAACTTCTTTCCATACACAACACAAAAAGGACTCCACTAAATGTAGGTAGTCTTCCCATTTCATGAGTTTGTGCATTACATACATGCATTGTGTGTCTTAATGGAGATGATTAACCTTCTCTATTTTATTATTAGTTTGTAGATGGTACATAGTGTTAAAATGTCTTTTTGTATCCATTCTGGTAAAGAAATCCTTGAAAAAGCTGGAAGTGGATTTTTTCTTCCATGTTTGATATAAAAATCTAGTATTTCATGAAACTTAAAAAATTATTTCTTAAAGACTTCTACCACCTACAAGAATCTATAAGTAGACTAAACATGTATGAAAAGGGAGGCCTTAGACAACTTGTGTACCACAACCATAATAGAATCATGTTGTTTCCAAGTCATGAGTAACCTAGTGATAAAGTCTAATGAAATCACCTCCCATTTCCATTTTAGTATAGGAACGGGGATCAATAATCCTAATAGGTGTCGATGTTCCACTCTCACCTGCTATCATTCTTGACACCTTTTCAAGTAATCAACTATGTCCTTCTTCATACCAGGCTAGCGAAATTCCCTTTTAAGAGTGGTGATCGTTTTCTGATAATCTAAATGAGCTAAGAATGGGCTATTGTGGCATTTATCTAATATCAATTGTTTAACTATAGCCACTTATGGAACATAGATTTTGATTTTATATGATAATGATTAACTTTCATTAAGTACGTAATCTGGTTGTTTTTCTTAGTAAATTTTAACTTTAAAATATTCACAAATTTAATTATAACTCTTATATTTTAATGATGCCATTTAAATCTGTTGAATGAAATCTACTAAATCGTTGCTCATTATTACTTCTCAAATTTGTTTTAGAATTCTACTCACCCCATCCACCACCTTGTTTTCATTTCCTTTTATATTCTTAATGTTCAAATCATATTTTATCAAGAAGTCCATACATCTAGCTTAGGTGGCATTCATGTGAGGTTACCTGAAAAAATAATTTAAATTCACGTGATGAGTGGCTATGGTAAAATTGTTACCAATTAAGTAATATCTCCACATTTTAAGTGCATGGATGATCGCAAGGAGATGAAGGTTGTAAACTACATAGTTTATTTCATGATATTTTAGCTTGATGTATTCATAGGCCACCACATGATCTTTCTGCTTGAGTACACCTCTTAAACCTTCCAAACAAGTGTCAATACATATCAAAAAATCCTTGCTAGGGTATATTATTTTTAGCACAAGTGCAATAGTAAGTAAAATGTTTAACTTCTCAAAGCTTTCTTGACCTTTTTAGCTCCACTCAAAGTTTTCCCCTTTCTTCTACAAATAAGTTATGGGATAAGATAATTTATAAAACACTTCTATGAATGTACAATACTATCATGTGATACCCACGAATGACCTCACATTCGCCACATATTTGGGAATTTGATTGTTAAAAATGGTCGTTACTTTTTCAGGATCCATAGCTATCCCATCCTTAGATATCATATGTCCCATATACTATATTTTTCCTAGATAAAATTCACATTTGTTGAACTTAGCATATAATTGATGTTCACACAAATTGTGCAAAAGTATTTCTAAAAACAATTTGTTCTTCTTAAGTGTCTTTAAATAAATAAATATATCATCTATTTATATTGACACAAACTTGTGTAGGAATTTGCTAATGACATTATTCATCAAACCAATGAAGATAATAGGCACATTCACAAGTCCAAAAGCAGGTACTATAAATTCATAGTGTCTATGTCATGTTTGGAAAGTTGTTTTTGGAATGTCTTCTTCTTTAATTCTTAGCTATTGGTAACCAGATATTAGATCTATTAAACACAGTTTTTCCACTTAGTTGGTAAAATAATCATCCATTTTCGGCAAGGAATACTTATTTTTAATTGTCAAATTATTCAGTTGTCAGTATTCAATACATAACCTAAATGTTCTATATTTCCTCTTCACATATATGATTAGTGCACCCCACGGTGTAACATTGGGTCTGATGTACCCTTTGTTTTATAATCCATGTAACTAAATTTATAACTCCATCAAGTATGGTACACTCATCTCATAAGGTGATTTTTGTACCGATGATACTCTTGGTATTAGCTCTATAGAAAAATATATCTATCTCTTTATAAATAAGCCAAGAATATCATCAGGAAATACATCTTTGTAATCTCAGAAATTTTTTAAATCATTAAAGTATTTAGTTGTGTTACCTTGTGAGTAGTCCTCCACTTGAATGGAAAAAAGTTAGCATTATTTCTTTATAGCCCCACTTAATCGTAGAGTAGATATTTTGGGCATAGAAATGGTCCTTAGTATGCCTTTTATAATCTAAGTTTCTCCTTTTCTCGAAGTACATGTAATCATTTTATCAAGGAAATTAATAATTTCCCTATGTGCCTTCAACTAATCCATCCCAACCAAAATATCATATGAACCTATTGGAAAAATGTTCAATTTCATAGTGGTCCATTTTGAATTTAATATGGCTGGGAAAGTGTACAAGCAATTGATAATTTGTCTTCTTATGCTAGTAGTTAACTTGATAAACCATGAATTTTATATTTTTAGACTTTAATTTACTTTTTTCTACAATATGGGGACCAATATAACTCAAATTGGCACTAGGGTCTATGGAAATAGAAACATATTGGTTTAAAAGTTTACCTTCTATATCCACCACAATTGATTGATGCTCTTCCTGGAGCTCTTCCATGGTCGTGTTAATACAAGGAAATTTTATGGCCATATCATTAATAGTAGGGGCCACTTGAATGTTTTGCATTTTTTGTATAGATCTTGTGTTATAGGGACAATTTCGTAAAAGGTGGGGTTCTCCACAACCCCAACATTTTAAGGGCTCTATCTCCTTTACGTGAAATTCTTTATTACTAAATTTTGTCTGTTTATACCCAGTTCGAGTCTGAGTTTGCGTTCTTTGGGTCTAATTGATGTATTTGTTGAAGTTCTAAATATGAATGCCCTTAGGAGGTTCCTTAAAGAGTGCAATTTTTCCTCCTTTTCCACCTTAGGAAAATATGTCATTCTTATCAGGTCATGATTTCAAGTTTTCATTCCTTTGTTTTGCATGCTAATAGAAGATTCTTTATTTATTAATGCCATCATCCATTATCTTTGGATTATCATACTTGATTTTTTCTTTAAAGAGAGAGGAAGAAAATTTATAAAGCATCACACTTTAGCTTTTTCTTCTCTTATGTGTGGCACACATATCAAAAGATGAATACATTTTTTCACTCACTCATCCACAGACATCTGGCCAAGTTTCAAGTCATCAAAATCTTTAGCTTGTCATCAAAATAATGTTCAATTAAGTATTTTTATTTATATTTCAATAAAATTCTTCCCAATCAACATCCTTATTCTCTAAATTATCCATTGTTCTGACTTCTTCCCACCACAAGGAAGATTTTACCTATAACTTTTAGGTAGCTAATTTAGCCTTTAAATAAATAGAATAGTCATAAAATTCAAAATACTTGTTGATATAAAGAATCCATGCTTCCGACACTTCCTTAGATTCCCCATCATAGGTTAGGGGTATTATATTTTTGAACTCTCCTTGTAGTTCCATTTTTGGCTTGTTTACATGTTTTGAATGAAATTTTCGTCAATTATGTTCTTCCTCCACTTCAGACGTTACTTGTTTCCTTTCAACCACCTCTTCAGGGGTATTCCTCTTCGACGTCTATTCTTTATTTTCTTCATCACTTACTACTTCCACAGTATTGGGATTGGACTTCTCTATCAAGTTTTTAATGTGCTAATCCTATTTTTCACTAACTTTCTACAACTACTCATGTCTAGTATGGAGATTTAGTATCTATATCCTCATATCTATCACCATATTTAGTAATTCCACGATGGGTACTTGTGCTTGTTCACCTAGATGCACATAGGTTCATTATTCACCTATATCAGTGTCTCCATATCATTCTTCCACTCTTTATTCCTTTTTCTTACTCTACTTCTTATTCTGTATAAAAACAAGTATTTATTTTATTAACAAAATTGTGATCAACTGAAAGGCTATAGTTTTTCAACATTTTTTGGTACGATACCATATGTAACATCACTTCACAAATCACTCAAATTTAACTACAAGTTTCCATATTTCTTTTTTTTCAAAAGATATACAATTTGCATGATTCATTTCATTGTTTAGCTATCCCTTGTATATGAATTCACCAAGGTACCACTATGTTAATTTCTATACTATCCCTATTTTCTTATTAATTAAATGTATGGTATAGTATATGTATGAGAGTTTAGCTTGTCACCTAAGTGAATACAAAATTATTTGTTTCTCTTTGTTTCACAATGGTCCCTTCATTCATATTCCATTCATGGAAAATTATGGGGTTGGTATAGCCAACCCACAATAATATCTTAAAGGTATTGGTTATTATTATGTTTGTTATGCCACCACACAACTCCTATAACATTTTAATAGCATGTATATAACAATATCACATTTTCACACTTTCAATTCTTTATCCACCTATATTGTATGGCCATAATAGTCTTTGATCTTATTATTCCAAGGTTTACACATCCTATATATATTTTTTTATAGTTTGCTCAACCTTACATCACTCCATCAAAATATTGTATGTATATAACAAGGTGAAAGGAATGTTCTAGCCTTGGGCTTCATGGAACCTTATCCATTAGTGCTGACCTTTTGTACATATTTTATATGATGGGAATATGTGGAGGAGTGCCCCGTAAAATTTGTACAAACCCTAGACATGTTACATGCGAAAATAGTGAAGGGTTTGAGGATAATCGATGGTGAAGATTAATTAGTCACCATAAGGGTAACTACCTACCTAGCCTCCCTCCACAATGGAGTTATTTTATTCTTAGCCTAATGGAAAGCCAAGCTCTGCAACTATTGGGTTCTTTGGTAATACAAAGGTTTCTCAGTTGCACTGAATTGAATTTCTACTCTATTCTATTTACCTTGTTGGGAAATTCAATAAGAATGGATAAGGTCTAATGGAAAAGACAGGGAAATAAACTCCAGGTCGTTAAAATCAAACTTTTCATTTTCCTTTTCATGTTTTCTTCTTAATTAAATCTCTATACATCTTTGATAATCATTTACATGGTTTTTCATCTCTAATGTTCTTTATTTTTTATTTAATAATAGGTCATACCATGACCCTTTTAGAGGTTCAATGAGGCTACCATCCACAACACATTTTATGGTGTTGACATATATTTCAACGAGACTTATGTGCCGATAATTTCTTGGTAGAAGACTTATGTAAAGTTATAATCCTAACTATGTTTCTTCCATAGAGGGCCCTTTAAATTTATTATGGTTACTAACTCATTTTTCTGCCTCAAGAGAATGTGGTCATGAGGATTCTAACTATCTTCCTAAAAATTCAAATATCAGTCAAAGTTTCCTCTTATATATCCTTGTGAGGAGATAATAGCCCCTTTGTGACCAAACTAAGGGTTTGTTACATGTTATGTTTAGGTTAGTTCTTGGTTGCAATTCGGTCTTTGGTCTGAGGTAGTTCTAAGTTAGTTTTTTGTTCCAATTTTCTTATTATGCCTCAACATCTACAAGTTGTCATTTACATCCATTCTCTTACATGTTTTCTAAGCCATTCATGGGTTTTTATCTTGTTTGTGGCCACATAAAATTATTTATAGTTAGGGTTACAACCTTAACTTGGCAAGGGTTTCAATTATAATTGTATTCAATGTTTATTATGACTCTTTAGGTTGGGAGCCCCCATAGTCATACATTTAATATTTATACATACTCTTTACTAATGGTTTTCATCCCTTTGTTTACCTCACAATCATGTATTCTAGTATATGACTTATAGTCAAAGCCAATATGGCCAAAATTGGAAAATCTATCATCTTAGCTTTTGACAAATAATTCCAAATTATATATTTATTTTTGAGCTTTAGCAAGTTAATATATTCTTGGTTATGGATTATATTCCCTTAATAGTTATATTTTCCTTCTTGTTAAACATGCATGTATAAAAAGGTAATTTTTTACATTCTTTTCTCCAATTATCAATGAAATCTGGAACTTCTTACATTTTTTATTTCATCTTATTTTCTATAATCAACATATATACACCACAATTTTATTTTATTATGATTTTACATCTATATGTACTATGTGTTTAATAATTAGTTTAAAATATATAAACTAGGACAAATTCTTAGTGGGCTCCTGTTATAGACATTTTTGGGCACTTCAACCCCAATCATAAATGTCCATAAATTGAGGGCTCCTAAGTCCCTAAAAGTGTGGGTTCACTACCTAAAGGAACAAGGTCAGCTGATTACATCATCTCCCAGAAGTTCTCCACTAAAAACTACTCATAAATGGTCAAAACTGGACCATACTGAAAACCTAGTGTAGAGGGTGTGATGCATATCACCTTCTTGGTGTACAAGGTGTGATGCATACTGAATGGCCCCTCTGTAGGGTGCGATGGTCGACAATGGACAAATGGAAGGTACAAAATGTGAGGTGGAAGATCATAGAATCTTCTAGAAGCTTCCCCTCTGACACTTGCCTCTCTGTTTTCGACCAGGGATGAGTAAGAGATCACCATTCTGCAAGTGGAAGCAGGAACTATCAAAGAGAGGACACTAATCAAGGCCCAAAAGATGACTCACCTCCCTTTAATAATGTATATATGGATCCCTCATCACAGAGATCCAAAGGCTGGAATCTTGTATCTTGTAGAGAAGTGTTGTTGGTTTTCTAGTGTATATTCATAGCGTTGGGTGATCTCAACTTTACTTGAGGTGAAGAAGGGCTTTCTAGCTGGAGGATGATGCTGGGTCAGAACATATGGTTGTAATCCTCTTGCTACTTTTCATCTTAATAAAGCTATTCAAGTTTTCCTCCATATTCTTGTATGTTTACTTATATATGCATTTGTATGGTTAACACACATCTAGTCCTGTGTTATTTATGAATATAGATCTTTGTTCTTCGATGGTAGTATGTTGTTGTGATTCCACAGTTGCTCTTTGAAGCTGGGCAGATGAAGAAGAAGTGGCAAAGCTCTATCAAGAAGGAGAGGAAATCAAGTGCAAGACTAAGGTTGGTCTCCTTTGTTCCACTCCTATCTATTTTCATAAAGGAAAGTGAAAGAAGACTTTACTTGTTTGTTTCTAAGATAGCTACCAGTCTTAGTGGGAATAGCAGCATCCCAGTGGACACTATTCCCGGTAAAAAATGGCGACTCCGATGGGGAGTGACTAGATTGTTTGTTAGCCTATCTTTGTTTCTTTTATAAACTTATAGATAGAGCCTGAAGCCAAGCCAGCTAGCCTTCCAACTGCATTTGTTATACAAATTCAAAGTAGATCAGTGTTGCTTTGGTCTATCTCCGGGTTTTGTTTATGAATTAAAAAATTGATCTGCAAAGAATCTAATTGCCCTAAGTGGTGGCTCTAGTAACCTCCTTAGATCTACCCTTGTGATTAACAAATACTGAACATCACTTACTCGGCCTAAATCCCTGAACTGAATTACAAATTGTGAGTAAAAACTCGTTCGAAATCTCACGTTGGTACCATCGCACCCTGCCTTTAAGGAAATCTATATGCATCGCACTTCCCGAGTGCAGTAGGTGTGCTGCATACTGAATTCATAGTGTGACAGGTGCGAGGGTCAGGGAGGGTTAACTTTACCTTCAGACTTTGGTTTTTTCCTCACTGTTTTCAGTCCTATTAAGGAGTTTTGTTGTCTATGTTTAGTGTGTTTCTGTGAAAACCCCCTTCTCTTACATTATTCCACCTCCATAATGCAAAGAACTGTAAGTGTTTTTATGTATTGTGCGCCATTTCAGTTCTCTTTTGCAAAAAAGTAGCATAGTCGAATTGTCATTTCTTGATCTGAAAGTATCGTAGCTATCATTTTCAGTTCTAGAAGATAATCCCATTGTTCTTGATAGTCGATTATATAGTTACTATTGTATATGATTTGGATTAGTAGTTTTTAAAGTGTCGAAAAGCAATTTTCATTTCGAAATCGCAAAGTGTCTCTCTTACCTCCACTTCATTTTGAAAAGAAATTTGTTGAGTATTGTCGCTTTGAAAAATAATTCAAATTTGCACATAGCTTTCTTATCATCATTCATACATTAGGAAGGCTAAAAATAAATACATGCATGTGCATTTGCATTTTGACTGCTTGGTTTGATTTAGGACAATGCATTTAACATGTACTCTGTGCTCTTTGCTGAAAGATTCTTAACTTTCTTTCCTTAGTAGCTAGGATTTTCATTGTCAAAAGAATATTAAACGTTTGTTTATCATCTTAGACTACATTTTAGGAATTGTATATGCATCACACGGTGAACCTGGGAGGAAAATTTTTAAGCAAGATCAACTTAAAATAAATTTAATGAATCTAACAACACTTTGGAACCTAACACACAACATCTAGAGGTCTAGGCTAGAGATGTATTCCGGCATCGTAAAACATGGTAGTTGTTGTTCTCATTGTTGGTTGGGTGATTCCTCCACTCTGAGACAGCAAGTACCAGTACAGACTTGTGCTCCCACGTACCGTCGAGTATATTTTGGGATACCACGATAGGTTGCATCCTTTATCCTTAGGAAGCCATGTCTGCCGCCCTATCGATCACAATGCACTGAACACAACATTCAGGAAGATTGACTGCCATACCATAAAAATTATTCTACAGTTTTGCAATTGGTTTGGTAATCCCCTCTGCCTAGATCTCCAGAAAAGTCCATTTTTCTCCTTTTCAGACTCCTGAAAAGAAAAGGTCCTCTAAGAACTTGTCACTTCAGGCTCAATAAAAATCGAAGGCAATTAGAGTCATCTTTTGTTTTTTCTCGAACCTTTGAAATTAAAAAAACAAGTTGTGTCAAAGCATCTAAAATTTATTTTAATCAGAATAACATCACAAATTCCCTCGTTGGTCTTTAGGTTGAGAAAATGGAGTCTACCAACCAAGGATTTCCCCTTAGAGGAAATCCTAGTCCCTTCTCCTCTTAGGGAGATGTTGGTGCACCCCATATGGTCACATTTTCACTTCTAGGGTTGACAATTGGTTTGCCTATTTGGCTCTTCTCTACTTCTGTCGTTCAAAATCCCGTAATTCCTGAACAGTCAAGTCAGTAACTAGATGGCACTAGAGTTTCCTCCCAACCTTCTACCTCATCTGATTCTCCTTCTCCTCCTTCCTCTTCGCTTGGTAAAGCCGATAAAGCTAAAAATCAAGTAACTGAGAACAAGGAGAAGCAGAAAGAGAAAAAGGAACCAAAATCGAAAGGGGGCAACCAAGCGTCATCTAACGAAAATCCTCACAGCACACTGTCAAAACCTAAATCTCCTTGTGTCATTTGCAATGGAGACTACTATCACCGAGATTGTCCCTGCATCCCTTGGATCTTAAGGCACTGGTCTCCTCATTTGCACAATCTAGTGGCGTCAACCTCTGAGGATCATGTTGAATGCACACCATCAACCAGTGAAAGTGAAGCACATGGACAGAAAAGGAATCCCAGATTTCCTTGTAAATTGTGTGAAGGAAATCACGCCGTCCACCGTTGTCCCTTCCTTGATGAAGCTAAAAGAGTTTTGGATGACCGTCCTGCTTCACCGCTATGGCTTCCTCCTGGATATAAAAAAGTCTTGCCAAGTCCACCACTGGTTGAAAATCTTGCTGGCCCGTCATTGTGGTCAGCCGAAGCATCTATCATTGAAAATGAACCGTCAGAATCCATACCAGACGCAAATCAAAAGGTCGAGATGGCAGTTGAGCTGGTCTTGCCTTTAGAGTGTTCATCTTCGAATGGTACCGTCACCGAAGAGAAAGAGAATGACACCATTCAAATTATTTTCATAAACACAGACTCCAATGAACTTGGGGGCAGCCCACCCATTCCTTTATCCCAGGAAGGAAGTTCATGAGAGTCATATCCGGCCGTCTATTTGGTCACACCACCAAGCAACCAAGTCATTTCCTTCGACTGGTATCTACTAGGCAGAACCCGTTTATGAGCTAGTGTACCATTTAGAATCATTGTACAAGCTTACATAATGGTTATGGTCGGTACCATCATCGATGAAGGGGCTTCTGTGAGTATCCTTTCCTCAACTGCTTGGAAAGATCTTGGTTCGCCATCGCTTTTGCCTAAAATGAGAAATCTGACAGGCTTCGATAAAGGAACCAGTTGACCTTTACGGATTCTTCCAAATGTGCCTATTACTTTGAGAAGGAAAACTGTTCACATGAATGTAATGGTATTTCAAGGACCCTTGGATTATAATCTACTCCTTGGACGTGACTATATCTATTGCATGGGAGCCATCGTCTCCTCACTCTTTAGAGTAATGTGTTTTTCGCACGAAGGGAAAATGGTTAAGCTCATAGAACAAATGTCACTCCCCAGTTCACACATCGCAAATAGTCAAATGCCATCCCTAAATGGTCTTTTCACACAAGGAATGTCTCATCGATCTCTAGTCCATCCACCTAATGAACGCGAGTGATTTAGGAGGATGTGACTGAAACCCAGGGGGCATGCACCCTGGTTTGTTTCAACAGGAAAACCTTGGGTATAGAGTAAATTTCCATGGAGGATATATGACTAGTTTGACATACCCGTCCTCACAGGAAAATGGGATTATGATGCAATAAGTTACCTTCGTTAAAATTACGTGAGTGGAGTAACTCTACACCACTCCCCTTTGTCTATTTCGGTAGACATCGCCAAGGAAACATTCTGTCTGCTACGCGGATGGAACTTTCATGGTAACCTAGGAATTTTTCGCTATACCTGGGGGCATGCAAACCTTTTCGCATGCAAGCAAAGAGCAAACATTTATTTTTTTAAATTTGTAGGACGTCTAACCATTTAAACCCGTAAGGCTGGTCGCTTCCTAGCTTGCACAAAGAAAGGGTTCGAGGCAAAGCTTCAAAAGGTGCAAGCCTCTTCAAAATGGCATCTTGAATGAGACATCCTTATCATATGACTAGCGAGCAGTGTTACCGCAGGGTTCAAGCTCGTTAGAAAATACACCCCCCACGAGCAGTTTTAGCACATAGTTCAAGCTCGTTAAAAATTAAACATAAGTCATGAGCAAATTTTTCCCCCTGTGTTTAAGCTCATTAAATAATGAACAGGTAAATAACCATTGTGAATTCCTTATCGCTAGCTTTTGAGCCTTGGTCATGTCTTCATCATCACCTCCACTCTGTTTTTAGCCGATCATTCACCCCCATATGATTGTTTACCCCTTCGAGGAACATCTGTGAAGAGCGATTCTATTAGCCATCCTTGTGACACTGCCGTGATTGGAGAATTCCAAACCTTACCTGGAATCAGCTGCTACCCGAAACCATCACTCGTTCCTCAAAAATGAGTCTCCTTTAAGCTCTTTTCAACTGACTCATAAAATATGAAAAGATTGCCAAGCGATTGGCCTCTCCGACTCGTTAAAGTCATTGAAAGTGCTATCCCTCCTCTAGATTTTAATCTTTTTTGACCTGAGAGATTATTACACAAAAAGATCAATCGCTTGTCTTGTTCGGCTCGTTAAAACTATCAAAAATTCATCCCTTTTGTATTATTTTACACTTTTTCAGACTTAAGGGATTACATGACGAAAAATAATCGTTGGAGTCTCCTTTCTGTTCCTTTCAGAATCTCTAAAATTGAAAGGGACCGTGTTATCTTTGTCGTTAAACTCGTTAAAACCGAATAGCGACAAACTCATCCAAACGGACGAGAACGAGTTTCACTGTCACTAGACTAGCTAAAACATAGGGACAGGTTCGCCCGAAGGGCGAATTATAGAACAAGAATATGTTATCCTCCTCCAGCTTGACAAAAATAAAGAGGTACTAGTTAGCAATGACTGGAGAAAATTGGGAAGAAAACTTCAAAAATCTTTGTTGGTAGCAAGTCGCTCTTGAACATAACACTTTCCTTCCACATCCATGCCGGGTTGGGTTGTTCCGTTCACTGGTCAACACCATTGGTCCATCACACCATCCATATTTGGAGTTAACGCTACCAATCCATCGTCAGTGTCACCGATATGTTCAAGAGAAGTCATTTAGACAATTTTCCTGTGTCTCACCCACTACAATACATTCATGCTCCATTCCTTCATGACCGCCACCCTAAACCCTATATCGTCAGATTGTTTTCACCTCCAAAATCATTTGCTTCGTTCCATGTCGTTGATGTGGGATTCATTAAGGCCCTCCTGTGACGGGTCACTTCTTGTCGACGTCAGCTCATTATCCGAGAAGTTGACTTAGGAACAATCCTTTCAGTACTTTGAAGCTTGCATGCCTCAATGGCAAGTTTCTCACTTTCGGCGACATGTTTACATCAATGGCCTTCGACCAAGAGATTTTACAAGGTGTTTGATGCCAAGTCCTTTTTCACACCACGTGAACTATACTATAGTACCTTGAGGGTCATTGTCATTATTGGTGATTCCTCTCGCGCCTGTTAACAACTTACATCATTGGCTAGTAATCGAGCGATGTCTTTCCATTTTCAACTCTAGAACATTTTTCACATGGATCGACTTGTACTTCGAGTGAATATTGAACGAGTTTTGAAGACCTCGGATCTAGTTTCATCCATCCGGGCTGTAATATATTCAGGAATATAAAGACATCAAGTGTACATCATTGCCAAACAGATGATCATCCAAATCAAAGGATGATGAGTCCAAATCATCAGTCTACCACACAGACGATTGTCTGTCTTATGTACATGAAAATGAATT
>APFE031188201.1:105547-133165 GCA_000404065.3 Pinus taeda
CTGTTATAGACATTTTTGGGCACTTCAACCCCAATCATAAATGTCCATAAACTGAGGGCTCCTAAGTCCCTAAAAGTGTTTCTTCACTGCCTAAAGGAACAAGGCGAGTTGATTACATCATCTCCGAGAAGTTCTCCACTAAAAAATTCTTATAAATGGTCAAAACTGGACCATACTGAAAACCCGGTGCAGAGGGTGTGATGCATATCACCTTCGCAGTGTAAAAGGTGCGATGCATACTAAATGGCTCCTCTGTAGGGTGTGATGGTCGGGAATGGACAAATGGCAGGGACAAAATGCGAGGTGGAAGATCATGGAATCTTCCAGAAGCTTCCCCTCTGACACTTGCCTCTTTGTTTTCGACCAGGGATGAGTAAAACATCACCATTCTCCAAGTGGAAGAAAGAACTATCAGAGAGAGGACACTAATCAAGACCCTAGAAGATGACTCACTTCCCTTCAATCATCTATATATGGATCCCTCATCACAAAGATCCAGAGGCTGGAATCTTGTATTTTGTAGAGAAGTGTTATTGGTTTTCTCATGTATATTCATAGTGTTGAGTGATATAAGCTTTACTTGAGGTGAAGAAGGGCTTTCTAGCTCGAGGATAATGCTGGGTCAGAGCATATGGTTGTAATCCTCTTGCTACTTTTCATCTTAATAAAGCTATTCAAGTTTTCCTCCATATTCTTGTATGTCTACTTATATATGTATTTGTATGGTTAACACATACCTTGTCCTGCGTTATTTATGAATATAGATCTTTGTTCTTCAATAGTAGTATGTTGCTGTGATTCCACAGGTGCTCTTTGAAGCTGGGCAGATGAACAAGAATCAGCAAAGATCTATCAGGAAGGAGAGGAAATCAAGCGAAAGACTAAGGTTGGTATCCTTTGTTCCACTCCTATCTATTTTCATAAAGGAAAGCGAAAGTAGACTTTACTTGTTTGTTTCTAAGATAGCTACCAGTCTTAGTGGGAATAACAGCATCAGAGTGGACACTATTCTTGGTAATAGCTCCTATCATGGGGAGCCACCCAAGGTTCTCTCTAAGCCATTATATTCCTCTCTCCATGATTTCACGCTGCTTGGCTAGTTTTCAATTTTCTTTTCCTTATCATGGCTTGCAAAAAGATATCCTTGACATAAAACTTTATTCTTTTTTTTTAGCTATATAATTATTGTATTATAATTTTTTTACCCTATATATATTATATATAATATATATATATATATATATAGGTATAGATAGATACACCTTTTCCTCGAGTTACCAACAGCAAGATCTACTAAAATAAGAATTTCATTCTTCAAAATAGGTTTATGTATATTGCTACTTCCTTGGCATTTATTCTATCTAAGTAACATGTTTCTATTTTCTTTTCATATCCACTTATACATTAGTTACGAGGGGTGGTCCCTAGTTAGGGTTTCTGATTAAATCCCTCTATAACATCCTTTGTTCTAATGTCTTCATGTTTCATTTAACAAGTTACAAAACATAGACATATATACATAAACATTCCCATTCACAAAAGTTAACAAAATATATCTACCACTTACATTAATACATCTAGGAAAGACACAGAGTTATACAAGAATTTCCCACTTAAATTTACTCATAGTTCTTAACTTAAAAAAATAAAATGTATTTTTCACATATTCATTTCTAGGTAGCCATATAGACTTATCTAAGTATTCCTAAAATATACTAAATTCTTCCACATTCCTCACAACCATGAACTACATTTTCCAGTATTTCTTCCTGAGATCTATTCCTCCCTCTAGGAAAGGAACTAAGAATTATTTCTTCAGTTTCACATCCTTAAACTGTTAGGAAATTCTTATCTTTTTTAGGGTTCAGGTCCATTATTTATTTCCCACTAGACTTTATTTTCAAATATAATTGTTTTTATCCTTCATAGCCCCCTTTACATAGGTTTCACCCATGACATCTATCTCCAGTCATGGAATTTTTGGTATTTTGTCCTTCCAAATAGTTCAACTAAGTGACAAAAAATAGGATTTTTCTCTTTTGTGTTCCTGCTACCTCTTGGGAATAACTAATTCAAAATGTTTCCAAGTAGTTAGGAGTCTAATCTCACATAATAACCTTTAATGTAATTCCAAGAATAATACCACACAAGAATTGTTTTTCTTTTCCTTTTTTAATGAAATAAATATTTACATTGTCACATCATACCACCTATCCCACTTTGAATTTTCACTCACATATTCAATATAAAATCCATAATTTTTTTAATTTTTTTTTTACCTTAGGGTATTGCATCTATGCAATCACACTAATTTAGATGAGAAGCTTTCTAGTGGAAAGAGTTTTCAAATGAATAGAGAGGACCGTTGAAAGGGTAGTTGAAATCCAAGTTGGCTCCCTAGATCATTTTCATCATCTGCCATGAGTTAGAGTTTTCTTGTATAGTTACAAACATAAAATGTATAAGTCCAATATTCCTATTTTGTACATTGAATAGAAAGAAATACTATCGAACACTGCACTTACAGTAGGTCTATTGAAAATGATAAAAATCAAATTAGTTCGAGAACCAAGGTCAAGATGGACTATAATACTCATCTAAGATATTGACAAGTCACCATGTTTAAAAGATAAAGTAACCAATTTCTATAATGGTCATCCCAACAAAGGCTAAAGGTTTGTCAAGATATTCTTTGTCATCATGCCACAACTCACAACTTCTATGATTATCAAGGATCTGATTTTCTTTTCAATGATGATCGAGACCTAATTCTTCCAAAAATCCAAAATTAACCTTCTCACATCATATATGGAGATATCGATATATAATTAAAATTTTAAATATTAAACATAAAAAAAAATCAACTTCCTTATTTTGATACAATTTTCCTTCAACTTAAATCATATTTTACTAAATGATTTATATTATGTATTATTAAATCAATAAAATATCTGTGAAAGTTTAGAAAATACAATTTTCCTTCTAACTTAAATCATATTTTACTAAATAATTTATATTATGTATTATTAAATCAATGAAATATCTCTGAAAGTTTAGAAAAAAAATATTGAACAAACAAGCTCAAATTTTCACTCTTTAAATGAAATTTTGAAAAAACAAGCATGTTAAATTTTTAAATTGAAGTACTTAATTATGTAATATTTAAGAAAAATAAATACCTACTTAAGCTTAAAAATAAAAAGTATTAACAACATAATTATAATAAGCATTCCTTCCCATTCAAATTCATAATATATAACCTATTTCTGAAGCTTCATCACAATGAATTAATAAGACACACAAATTCTACACCTAACTTCAATTTAGTTAGAAGACTATATATCGATAAAACATATGATAAGACATGTAGAAGTTAGATCATTATCGCATTGAAATTTTCCGTTGGAAATTAAAAAAACACTATATAAAGCAAGGTCATGGGAAGCAAATATACAAACACTTTTATATTATTATGTATTAGTTAGTTTTGTTATGAACATACTAGTGCAAGCCACAATATGAGATATATTTGAGACGATAGTATATCTTAACATACATGGAGTATTACAAGAGAACCCCTAAAACGGACAAGCACGGTTAGCTCAGACTGTGTTCGTTCACAAACTCCAACAATAAGGTTTGGAAGATTTTCAAGGCTCTACCATGATCTCTAATTCACGTCTCTTTTTTTTATCATCGTAGTCATATTTTTGATATTTTGATTATATTTTGGTAAACGAAAAAGTACAAAAGAGGACGACCAAATATCGATAAACAATCAAGTGGTGAAACACTGACTTGTCTATTCCATACGTGATCAAGATTTTGTTGGTGGATTGATGGAAATCAAAATATTTTATAAATTTAATATAAATGTGTAGTGATGTCTTCCGAATTCATCACATTTATGTTTTATGTTTTATCTATATTTGCATGGTTCATCGTTATAAATGATTAAATTCAATTGTTTAACTTGGCTTATGTTTATTAAATATTACAAAATATAGCATTTATTTGCAATTTTAACTTGCGATTCAGATTGCATATTCTGTATTTTTTTTACTTGGAATTTATATCATTTGTTTCCTCTTATGTAACTATACAAATATAATTATAATTATTGGGACAAATTTTGTGTTCTAATGCAATGAATTGAATTATTTAAAATACTTTAATATACATCTTACAAATAAAACATAAGAATAACATCATCATACTGATATTGTTTCCATTCCAAAGTTATTGATAAAAAAAAATAATATGTTGAGGATTAAGATGTTATGCAAGATTGAATGTAATGATTTGATGAAGCCAAAAATCCATATAGATCAATCAATATATAACTAGTGACATGTGAAATTTTTGTCTCCAATTCTTCAAAATTATAAACATCCACAATGCGTTGGTAGCTCTTATTGAATCTGAAACAATAAGTTAAGACAAAATAAATAAGAACCCGATGTAAGCACGTTGAACAAGTGAGTCAAAATTGTTTCAAAGAATGAAAAACTATAGCTTGAAAATTTCGTATATAATTTTTATGTTTACAGTAAATTTTATAATATTTTGTTATTTTTTTAAATATTCCAAAATTTATAATTAAATTATACTCAAATTATATAACATTTTATTTACATTTTTTTGAATCGGAAAAATCTCAAATCAATAATTATAATGAATCTTCCATATAAATTTATAAAAAAACTCACAGTAATTCCCACTCATTGAGGCCAATGATAAGTTTTTTTCGTGCACAGATGAAAGAACCATTATCCTCTTTTTCTATTGAGATGCAACATGGTTTTACAATTCATGATGATGGCAACCAACATTGTAGCCAGTAGAGGCGTAGTGCGGAAGAAAAAGAAGTGAGGGGAATGTAAAAGGACAAAGGACAAATCAAGGTTGATTCTATGGATGCAAGTTTTGTGTACTTCCATTGAAACAAGCTTACATGATGCTCAGCCAGGCCAACAGAGCTTAGAAAAGTCTCAGACTTACTGAACCTTTTTCTTGCATAAATAAAAAAATTCAATGAAACCCTAACTCCTCATGTTGATTCAGGATGAAATATGTATCTAATCTTCAAAATATAAAAAGAGTATAGAAGAAATAAAAATATATATGACCTATACCTAAATAAAGGAAGAGAGAATGAGGTGTGGGATTTACTAGCGCAGACTAGAAAAATATTAATATTGATGTGGCAACCCATCGACAAAACCCACTTTCCAATGCCAAGAAAATTTCCAATTATAGCATAGATTTCCTTAGAGTTGGAAAACTTTAGTCGTGAAATGGGACAAATGGCACCAAGTCCGAAATAAATGATCCAATCTTTTGTCCAATGAAACATTAAAAATTTGTTTTTTTAATTAAAATAAAAATACATTATTTATTTCTAAAATTAAACATTATAACTTGTATTTGTCGATGCTAAATTAACAATGGTCAACAAGCAAATATATTGCTAAAGCTCTTTGCGTAAAATGACTAACAAGTGCTACATAGTAGTTACTACCTCCTTCTTAGCTTAAATATAGCTAAATTAATGTATAAATTCCAAATTCAAGTTAGTGTTAAGGTTTAGAATCAAGTCAATTTAGGTTTATTGATTGGTAGATTGAGGTATTTTGTTAATTGTAATTTTTTATTGTGGTGGTGGAGAATCCAATCCTACCTATAGACAATAATAATGTCTTATTGTATGATAATGTTTTTGTTGAGAAGGTTGTCTGGAATGTTTTACATTTTTGTGTAAACTATAGATAGATATATTTTAAGGGTAGTTTTTGTTTCGAGATATATCTGTGAAAGATGTTGAATATATTTCTTGAAAACAATATCATAGTGATAATTTTTTGTTGGGAATTTTGTGTAGAAGGCCTTATGTTTCTATGTAAAGTATAGATAGATATACTTTAAAAGGCAATTTTTCTTACTAGATATATCTGTGAAATATATGTTGAATATATTCTTTAAAATATATATATATTATATATATATATATATATAATAAAAATGGAGTTTCTTTTTTACCATAGTTATTTTTTGTTTGAACTCATAACCATTTTAATTTATTATTAACAATTCTTTACTAATTTCTTATTGATAAATTATATAATTTTTTTATTATAAATTTTTTATAAGTCAATTTTTTCTATTAATCTGTTCTAACGATACATCGTGAGAATCTTGTGAGAGAAAAAAATTTAACCTCATTCCTACGAGGCTTATTGGCTAGAAATTAATGACAAAATAAATTGATAACAATAGAAGGAAACTAAGATGTCAAATCTAGTGGCCCAAACTTATGAAAAACACTCAATAAAGAAAATACAACCAAAATTCATCCCTGATCAGCTAAATTACCTCAAGATGGAGTGTCTAGTCCAATGTCAAGTGACAGAGGAGGACGAAAGGCTTCATGAATGTGAGACTACATGTGAGCCACAATACCGTCGAAATGTTCCAGCCTCTCTTGTATCCTCTTCTTCCATCTACAAAGTGTGACCAACCTATCCATCATATGTCGTTGATCGTGTTGGAGGTTGTTCATAAAAGAAATAACTTCACTATGGTCCTCATGTTTATCTTGAGCTAGCTACTCAACTAGAAGGGTAACTTGATGAATATATGTTTCTAGAGAATCAAAAGTTGGGGGTAGATCTACTCTCCATGGCGGGCTGCCAAGGTGTTGGTCCACCTCCTAACCAAAGTCCCAATGTTTGATGCGATGACCAACATATTGGCACCAAGCAATTGCACCATTACACACATTTCCTAATCAGTGTTGCATGTATCCCCAGTTAGCTCCCACACACCACCCTTTCAAAACCTTAAGCCTGATATACCAAGTGGTAGGAGGAGCTCCACTGTTACCAGGAATAGTGTCCACTTGGATGCTGCTATTCCCACTAAGATGGGTGGCTATCTTAGAAACAAACAAGTAAAGTCTACTTTCGCTTTCGTTTATGAAAATTGATAGGAGTGGAACAAAGGGGACCAACCTTATTCTTGTGCTTGATTTCCTCTCCTTCCCGATAGAGCCTTAACGCTTCTGCTTTGTTTGACCAGCTTGAAAGAGCACCTTTGGAATCACAACAACATACTACTATCAAAGAACAAAGACCTATATTCATAAATAACACAAGACCAAATGTGTATTGACCATACAAATGCATATATAATGAAACATATAAGAATATGGAGGAAAACTTGAATAGGTTTATTAAGATGAAAAGTAGCAAGAGGATTACAACCATATGTTCTGACCTAACATCATCGTCCACCAAGAAGGCCCTTCTTCACCTCAAGTAAAGCTTAGATCACCCAACACTATGAAATTACACTAGAAAACCAACAACACTTCCCTATAAGATACAAAATTCCAACCTTTGGATCTCTGTGATGAGGGATCCATATATAGATTATTATAGGGAGGTGAGTCATCTTCTGGGATCTTGATTACTGACCTCTCTCTGATAGTTCCTACTTCCACTTGGAGAATGATGATCTCTGACTCATCCCTGGTCGAAAACAGAGAGGCAAGTGTCAGAGGGGAAGCTTCTGGAAGATCCCATGATCTTCCACCTCGAATTTTGTCCCTGCCATTTGTCCATTCCCAACCATCGCACCGTACAGAGGATAAATTCAGTATACATCGCACCTTGTACACTAGCAAGGTGATATGCATTGCACCCTCTGCACTGGGATTTCAGTATGGTCCAGTTTTGACCATTTATGAGCAATTTTTAGTGGAGAACTTCTGGGAGATGATGTAATCAGTTGACCTTGTTCCTTTAGGCAGTGAAGCAACACTTTTAGGGACTTAGGAGCCCTCATTTCATGGAAATTTATGATTGGGGTTGAAGTGCCCAAAAATGTCTATAACAGTTGCCCCCTAAAGCATGAGGTCGTTAATCTTTCTGATGTCGAGTGAAATGCTTTACTATGAGGATCCAAAGTTTTTTCGAGCTGGGAGGTGACCTATAATAAGATATAGTACAATACATTATTTTGACAACATTTTTTCATGATCTAGCTGAGGCGGGCATTCCCATGCTTAGCTTTATAAATTCATTTTCATGTACATAGGACAGACAATCGTCTGTGTGACAGACTGATGATATGAACTCATCATCCTTTTATTTGGATGATCATCTGTTCGGCAATGACGTACACTTGATGTCTTTATATTCCTGAATATATCGCAGCTCGGATGGATGAAACTAGATCCGAGGTCTTCAAAACTCGTTCAATGTTCACTCAGAGTACAAGTCGATCCATGTGAAAAATGTTTTGGAGTCGAACATGGAAGGACATTGCCTGATTACCAGCCAAAGATGTAAGTTGTTAACAGGTGCGAGAGGAATCACCAATAATGACAATGATCCTCAAGGTACTATAATACAATTCACATGGTGTGAAAAAGGACTTTGCGTCGAACACCACATAAAATATCTCGGTCGAAGGCCATTGATGTAAACCTATCGCCGAAAGTGAGAATCTTGCCATTGAGGCATGCAAGCTTCAAAGTACTGAAAGGGTTGTTCCTAAGTCAACTTCTTGGATAATGAGATGATGTCGACAAGAAGCGACCCATCGCAGGAGGACCTTAATGAATCCCACATCAACGACACGAAATGAAGCAAATGATTTTGGAGGTGAAAACAATCTAATGATACAGGGTTTAGGGTGGCGGTCATGAAGGAATGGAGCATGAATGTATTGCAGTGGGTGAGACACAGGTGAATTGTCTGAATGACTTCTCGTGAACATATCAGCGACACTGACGATGGATTGGTATCATTAACCCCAAATATGGATGGTGTGACAAACCAATGGTGATGATCAGTGAACAGAACAACCCAACTCGGCATGGATGCAGAAGGAGAGTGTCATGTTCAAGAGCGACTTGCTACCAATAAAGTTTTTTCAAGTTTTCTTCCTAATTTTCCCCAGTCATTGCTGACCAATACCTCTTTATTTTTGTCAAGCTTGAGGAGGATAACATATGCTTGTTCTATAATCTGCCCTTCGAGCCAACCTGTCGTATATTTTAGCGAGCCTAGTGACAGTGAAACTCGTTCTCATCCATTTGGATGAGTTTGTTGCTATTCGGTTTCAACGAGTTTAACAACAAAGATAACTCAGTCCCTTTCAATTTTACAGAGTCTGAAAGAAACCGAAAGGAGACTCCAACAATTCTTTTTCATCATATAATCCCTGAAGTCCGAAAAAGCATAAAATAATACAAAAGGGATGAATTTTTGATAGTTTTAACGAGCCCAACAAGACAAGTGATCGATCTTTTTGTATAATAATCCCTCAGGTCCAAAAAGATTAAAATCTAGAAGAGGGATAGAACTTCCGATGAAGTTAATGAGCCAGAGAGACCAATCGCTCGGCAATATTTTCATATTTTACGAGTTAGTTGAAAAGAGCTTAAAGAAGACTCATTTTCAAGGAACGAGTGATGGTTTTGGCTAGCACTTGATTCCAGGGAAGATTTGGAATTTTCCAATCACGGCAGTGTCACAAGGGTGGCTAATAGAATCACTCTTCGCAGATGTTCCTCGAAGGGGTAAACAATCATATGGGGGTGAATGATCAGTTAAAAACAAAGTAGAGGTGATGATGAGAACACGACCAACGCTCAAAGGCTGGCGATAAGGCATTCACAATGGTTATATACCAGTTCATTTTTTAATGAACTTAAATGTTGGGGGAAACATTTGCTCATGACTTATATTTATTTTTTAACGGGCTTGAACTATGCGCTAAAAATGCTCGTGGAGGGTTTATTTTTTAACGAGCTTGAACCTTGCGGTAACACTACTTGCCAGTCATATGATAAGGATGTCTCATTCAAGATGTTATTTTGAAGGGGCTTACATCTTTAAAGCTTTGCCCCAAATCCTTTCTTTATGCAAGCTAGGAAACGACTAGCCTTACGGGTTTAAAGGGTTAGAGGTCCTACAAATTTAAAAAATAAATAGCCTCTCTTCGCTTGCATGCGGAAAGGTTTTCATGCCCCCAAGCATAGCGAAAAATTTCCAAGTTACCATGAAAGTTCCATCCGCGTAGCAGACAAAATGCTTCCTTGGCGATGTCTACCGAAATAGACAAAGGGGAGTGGCGTAGAGATACTCCACTCACATAACTTTAACGAAGGTATCTTATTCCAGCCTGATCCCATTTTCCTGTAAGGACGGGTTCGTCAGAATAGTCATATATTCTCCACGGAAACTTACTCTATACCCAAGGTTTTCCTGTCAAAACAGACCAGGGTGCATGCCCCCTGGGTTTCAGTCACATCCTCCTAAATCACTCGCGCTCATTAGGTGGATGGAATGAGGATCGATGAGACATTCCTTGCATGAAGAGACCATTTAGGGATGGCATTTGACTATTTGCAATGTGTGAACCGGGGAATGACATTTGGTCTATGAGCTTGACCATTCTGCCCTCGTGCGGAAAACACATTACTCTAAAGAGTGAGGAGATGTCGGCTCCCATGCATAAATATAGTCATGTCCAAGGAGTAGATTATAATCCAAGGGTCCTTGAACTACCATCACATTCATGTGAACGATTTTCCTTCTCAAATTAATGGGAAAATTTGGAAGGATCCCTAAAGGTCGATTGATTCCTTTCTCAAAGCCTGTCATATTTCTCATTTCAGGCAAAAGCGATGGTGAACCAAGCGTTTTCCAAGCAGTTGAGGAAAGGATACTCACAGAAGCCCCTTCATTGATGATGGTACTAGCCATAACCATTCTGTAATCTTGTACAATGATTCTGAATGGTACACTAGCTGGTAAACGGGGTCTGCCTAGTAGGTTCCAGTCGAAGGAAACAACTAGGTTGCTTGGTGGTGGGACCGAATAGACGACCGGATATGAATCAAATAAACTCTCTTCCTGCGATAAAGGAACAGGTGGACTACCCCCAAGTTCATCAGAGTCTGTGTTGATGAAAATAATTTGAACGGTGTCGTTCTCTTTCTCTTCAGTGACGGTATCATTCGAAGATGAACACTCTGAAGGCAAGACTGGGTCAAATGACGTCTCGATATTTTGACCTTCATCTGGTATGGATTCATAGGGTTCATTTTAAATGATAGATGCTTCGGCCGACCACAATGACGGGTCAGCCAGATTTTCAATCGGTGGAGGACTTGGCAAGAGTTTTTTATATCCAAGAGGAAGCCATAGCGGTGAAACAGGACGGTCATCCAAAACTCTTTAAGCCTTGTCAAGGAAGGGACAATGGTGGATGGCGTGAGTGCCTTCACATAACTTACAAGGAGATCTGGGATTCCTTTTATGTCCATGTGCTTCACTTTCACTGGTTGATGGTGTGCATTCAACATGATCGTTAGAAGTTGATGCCACTGGATTTTGCAAACAAGGAGACTAGTCCCTTAAGATCCAAGGGATGCAGGGAAAATCTTGGTGATAGTGGTCTCCATTGCAAATGACATAAGTAGATTTAGGTTTCAACGATGCGGTGTGAGTATTTTTGCTAGATGACACTTGGTTGCCCCCTTTCTATTTTGGTTCCTTTTTCTTCTTTTCTTTTTTCTCTTTCTGATCCTTCTTCTTCTCAGTTACTTGATTTTTTTCCTTATCGGCTTTATCAAGCGAAGAGGAAGGAGGAGAGGGAGAATCAGATGAAGTAGAAGGTTGGGAGGAAACTCTAGTGTCATCTAGTTACTGACTTGACTGCTCAGGAATTACGGGATTCTGAACAACAGAGGTCGAGAAGAGGCAGATAGTCAAACCAATTGTCAACCTTGGAAGTGACAATGTGGCCATATGGGGTGCACCAACATCTCCCCAAGAGGAGAAGGGACTAGGATTTCCTCCAAGGGAAAATCCTTGGTTGGTAGACTCCATTTTCTCAACCTAAAGACCAACGGGGCAATTTGTGATGTTATTCTGATTAAACTAAATTTTAGACGCTTTGACACAACTTGTTTTTTCAATTTTAAAGAGTCGAGGAAAAACAAAAGATGACTCTAGTCACCTTCGATTTTTATTGAGCCTGAAGTGACAAGTGCTCAGAGGAGCTTTTCCTTGAAGGAGTCTGAAAAGGAGCAAAATGGACTTCTCTAGAGATCTAGGCAGAAAAGATTGCCAAACCAATCGCAATACTGCATAATACTTTACAGTAGAACAGTCAATCTTCCCGAATGTTGTGTTCAGTGCATTGCGATTGATAGAGCGGCAAACATGACTTACTAAGGATAAAGGATGTAGCCTATTGTGGTCTCCCAATATATACTCGACGGTACGTGGGAGCACAAGTTCGTACTAGTACTTGCCGTTTCAGAGTGGAGGAATCACCCAACCAACACTAAAAACAACAGTTACCAGGTTTTACGACGCCGAAATACGTCTCTAGCCTAGACCTCTAGATGTTGTGCGATAGGTTCCAAAGCGTTGTTAGATTCATTAAATTTATTTTAAGTTGATATTGCTTAAAAATTTGCCTTTCAGGTTCACCGCGTGATGTGTATATAATTCCTAAAATGTAGTCTAAGATGATAAACAAACATTTAATCTTCTTTTGGCAAGAAAAATCCTATCTACTAAAGAAAGAAAGTTAAGAATCTTTCTGCAAAGAGTACGGAGCACACGCTAAATGTATTGTACTAAATCAAACCAAGCAGTCAAAATGAAAATGCACATCCATGTATTTGTTTTCATCCTTCTTAATGTATGAACGATGATAAGAAAGCTATGTGCAAATCTGAATTATTTTCAACGCGACAGTACTCAACAAATTTCTTTTCAAAATGAAGTGAAGGTAGGAGAGACACTTTGCGATTTCAAAATGAAAATTCCTTTTCGACACTTTCAAAACTATTAATTCAAATCATATACAAAAGTAACCATATAATTGACTATCAAGAATAATAGGATTGTCTTCTAAAACTGAAAATGAAAGCTACGACACTTTCAGATCCAGAAACGATTGTTTGACTATGCTACTTTTTGCAAAAGAGAACTGAAAATGACGCATAATACATAAAAACACTTATAGTTCTTTGCACTAAGGAGGCATAATAATGTAAGAGAAGGGGGTTTTCACAGAGATACACTAACTACAAACACTAAAACTCCTGAATAGGTCTGAAAACAGTGAGAAAAAACCACAGTCTGAAGGTAAAGTTAACCTTCCCTGACCATCGCACCTATCACACACTGAATTCAGTATGTAGCGCACCTACTGCACTCGAGAAGTGCAATGAATACAGGTTGCCTTGAAGGCAGAGTGTGATGGTACCAGTGCGAGAATTTAAACAAGTTTTTATTCACAATTTGCAATTCAGTTCAAGGATTTAGGCCGAGTAAGTAATGTTCAATATATGTAAAACACAGGGGTGATCTAAAGAGGTTACTAGAGCCACCACTTAGGGCAATTAGATTGTTTGCAGATCGATTGTTTAATTCATAAGAAAAACCCAGAGATAGACTGAAGCAGCATTGATCTACTTTGCATTTGTATAACAAATGTAGTTCGAAGGCTAGCTGGCTTAGCTTCAGGCTTCGTCTGTAAGTTTATAAAAGAAGCAAAGATAGATAGGCTAACAAACAAATTAGTCGCTCCCCAGTGGAGTCGCCATTTTGTTACCGGGAATAGTGTCCACTCGAATGTTGCTATTCCCACTAAGATGGGTGGCTATCTTAGAAACAAACAACTAAAGTCTACTTTCGCTTTCCTTTATGAAAATAGATAGGAGTGGAACAAAGGAGACCAACCTTAGTCTTGCGCTTGATTTCCTCTCCTTCCCAATAGAGCCTTGCCGATTCTGCTTTGTCTGCCTAGCTTCAAAGAGCACATGTGGAATGACAACAACATACTACTATCGAAGAACAAAGATCTATATTCATAAATAACACAGGACCAGATGTGTATTAACCATACAAATGCATATATAATGAAACATACAAGAATATGGAGGAAAACTTGAATAGCTTTATTAAGATGAAAAATAGCAAGAGGATTACAACCATATGTTTTGACCCAACATCATCCTCCAACAAGAAGGCCCTTATTCACCTCAAGTAAAGCTTAGATCAACCAACACTATGAAATTACACCAGAAAATCAACAACACTTCTCTATAAGATACAAAATTCCAGCCTGTGGATCTCTGTGATGAGGGATCCATATATAGATGATTATAGGGAGGTGAGTCATCTTCTGGGATCTTGATTACTGTCCTCTCTCTGATAGTTTCTGCTTCCACTTGGAGAATGATGATCTCTGACTCATCCCTGGTCGAAAACAGAGAGGCAAGTGTTAGAGGGGAAGCTTCTGGAAGATTCCATGATCTTCCACCTCGCATTTTGTCCTTGCCATTTGTTCATTCTCGACCATCACACCCTACAGAGGAGCAATTCAATATGCATCGCACCCTTTGCATTGGGCTTTCAGTATGGTCCAGTTTTGACCATTTATGAGCAGTTTTTAGTGGAGAACTTCTGGGAGATGATGTAATCAGCTGACCTTGTTCCTTTAGGCAGCGAAGCAACACTTTTAGGGACTTAGGAGCCTTCAATTTATGGAAATTCATGATTGGGGTTGAAGTGCCCAAAAATGTCTATAACAGGTAACATCTTCAGTTGCTTTAGATGAACAGTTTGTAGGATTAGGATGTTCCCAATGAGTTTTGAACATTTTTCCAATATGCCTTGTCAATTTTGGATTGTCATTGCGGGTTATCGCTTTGATTGTTATTTGGTTTGACATTTGATTGACAACGAAATACAATGCTTTTATAAATTATTTTTATGTAATTTTTAAAAGTATTTAAGAAATTTGTCTTCAGTAGCCACACTTCAAAGAATGGATTTCACACTACCAGGTTTAAGATTTGGGTTATGTATTTGGTTAAAATATTCCAAGATTTATATCATATCTCAGCCTTTTGAAATTCATGCTTTCATTCCATTCGAATGTAACACATCATGACAAGGATGAGCCCTATTAAGCCCACCAACTCTGTTACTATTCTTCATGAATCATAATTCAAATGGAATCTGGATTTGGTTCTTTTCCTTGACTAAATAGTGTTAAGAAAAATCCTCTCATTCAAACTCAACCCCAAGTCATACTCAAAATTTTGACATGTGAATAAATTTGGCTCGGCAACAAGTTTGACACCCAAGTCCTTGCAAGTCAAACAAGACTGTCCATTTAAAAAAAAATTTGATCATATCCTTAAATTGTTAGTCCTTGGACTCCTTCACCAAAGAAAATATCATTCTCTGATCTTGATAATTGGTCTATCAAAATGTGCATTGCGCGAAATATGAGTTAAGGAGTAGAGAAAAAAATTTGCTTGACATATCCTAAAATATTTTGAACTTTTTGGGGCACATCACATGACACTACCATCACGACACCAATATTTTTTTGGTAAAGTTCCACTATAGGACGCATCCATTGATTCACATTCCTCAACCCGTGACCGTAAAGATGATTCTTCCTGAACACTTTTCCTAGATGATGATAATGATATATAGTCCTTATCATCATAAAGTATAGATTTTCTTTCTTCACCCATGCTCCACCTTACCCCTCCCAATTGTATATAAGTATCAGTTTCTCTTGCATGCTTCCCTCCGATTGAAAAGTTATAGCCATACCTGAGATCCTCGTTTTGATCTTAGTTCTTATGCTTCTCTTCTTCTTCTAATCTAACAAATCAGAAAAACATTACCTCCCTGCCACCACAAATAGATAAACCATTTTTCCTACACTATCTTTCAAGCTCCACAAGAGGAATACTAAATAATTATCGAGCTGTTGCTCCCTCTCCAATCACAATAGCAACATCTTGATTTGGACCAAATCCATCTGTTATGACTGTAAGATTGGATTTAGAACTATCAAGGTCCTTCAATGTTGGGGCATCTCCACATATTAAATGAAAGGGACAGACACTTGAATTTCCAAACTGAAGAAAGGTAGCTCTCCATCCATTCACATAAGCATATGAAAGGAGAAACCAGTCTAATAAAACCTAGATAACTTTCATCACTGTCTCCTACAAGGAAACTATAATATAAATGCAAAAAAAATCACAAAAAGATCCACACAGTAATTACACTAATTATGATATTTTTTTTACGAGTAAAAATTAATAGCCGCCTTGCTAATTGATGACCAATAAAGTACTTGATCTTAATACATGATCTATTTTCATCATTACTATCCTCAACATGTTCTATTATTTAGAGCGAGATTCCGTGAATTGGCAGGTGTGTTTTTCCACAATTTTGTTTTTATATCCCACACAATCAGAATCTTGCTACATTTGGCCTCCTCTACTTCCCTAGGCTACATGTGTTAAAGAGGGTACAAAACACTAATGATATGTTCTTTTTCTATAATTTCTTCTCATTTTTTGGATGAATTCTATGGAAATTTTATTCATGCCAATTATGTGGCAAGAAATAATGTTCCATTGTTCTTTTTTATCATCTCTTGTTTATGAGTTAGCATGCTTCTATTGTACTAATTCATTACGACTATGTCATGTAAAGATCAAGTTTAGTGGGTTTTACATTTGATTTCCAATGTAATAAACAACTAAATATATAAGTTTTTGGTTAGGTTGAATGATGGGACAACACACTTTGATTTCCACTAGTGCTCTCTTTTTCATATACTATCACAAGTGCACAAATACAAACTCACTTTTCTTTTTACTTGGATAAGAAAATGATGACAACTTTGTATTTTGTAGTGACAAGGATAACTATGTATTGTAGCTAGACCTTGAGCCCTTCAATTCATCCTTTCCTTACCCAACATGTCCATCTCCTATTGGTAACAGAGTTCAATTTCTGAACCAACATTTGTCTTCAATACTATTTCATGATAAAGAAAGAACACAACCATTGTTGGATTTCCTTTGAGCACATAAATACCAAAGCCATGTCATTTTTCTTTCTTTGGTTAATATATTGCATCATTGTGTTTGATAGTTAATTCATTATCCTTCTATGGCAATAAATCTCTATAATATAGCAGAGAAGGATGACCTGGTTGTTTTAGAGATATATAATATGAATTAATTAAAAATTCATAGGGTTATTTCTATTCTCATTTTTCTATTTCACTTCTTTAGAGAAAACTATATATTCAAATACTAACTCAACTCAAACCAAACTAAAATAGATAATCCTAGTTATGAATATATTTATCTCTCCATACCTTATAATGGCATTATTCTTTTGAATTATACTTGAATTTCACTGATAATAACCTCGATTTTTATATTTCTTTTAGCACCAAATTGAAATCATGGTAAAAATATGAATATCCCATTGAATATGACCTAAAGATGATTCAAAGAATATCACCTTTTGTTTGAGCACGTGGCAGAGTAATTTATGAGGTGTGAAGTTTTATTAGAGGCATTGTTTGTTTGTTTGTTTTGGTTAGAAAATGGTTTTCTCTTGCTTTTATGTGACTTTAAATTTATCATATCTAGCATGTTGAGAAATGGGAAAGAATAAGGTGTGACATATATCTTGTAGAAATTGGTGTTGAATGAAAGGATACAGAGTTTAACCAAGCTACAATCTGCTTTGGTAAAGGTAGAGGGACATCTTAAAAAGTTACCTAAGAATACACCATATAGACAATTTGAACATAAGTCTATATGGCTTTTTCGTTTGCAGATATTTTCTTTTTTCTATCCAAGATATCATAGCAAGACAAATATTGATATTGTAGAAATTGTTAGAGGACCTCATTGAGGTCAATTTTGCTAATGTTCTACTTCATTGTTACATTCTCATGACAGGAAGGCTTTAAATACGAATTAATATGTTACCAAAACAGATTATATTCAAAGTTTATACATATAAAAGATAAAAAACAAATGTCAATTCCTTCATTTGATTGTTACTTGATGTTGGTGTGGGCAGGTTACATGAAATGTGATTGGAAAAAGGATGGGGAGACAATATAGAGATCATGTCTTGGATATGATTCATTTGTTGTTGGATATCCTTCAGTCACTTTAGCCATCGACTTTGGAAATGTTTCTAGTAAGTATTCCTATGGTTTTTAATGTTGTGATTATTTCACATCATGGTTATTTTGGGCAAGCAAATGTTTTAGGAATGCGTGATAAGATATCATTGGACAGGTAAACAATTTTTTTATAATTGCAATGTCCATTCTATGATATCCTCTCTTTATTGTTTGATGGTATTTTGAATGTTTATTTCGATTTTTCTTTGCATTTTAACTATGAAATTGAAAGTATGATATTATGTTTGTTTAAACAACAACCAAAGTTTGAAGACGAAATTAATATGACATGTTATTGATTGAAATCATTTTAATTGTTTTGTATTGAAAGATTTTCATGATTATTAGAAAATTTTACATTCATGTTGTTATTTGAGAACATGTTGTTTATATACTTGACCAAATTCATGAATTAGACAACAAATTCTTGTTGCGAATAAAATGACAAGGATTAGACATCACACATCAGATGATTTGTTTTAACAAGTTATTTACAGCTTGAGCTTTTTAGCATGTAACTTAGTTGGCATGATTACACCTAAGCTTTCCCTGAAGGTTGTGTTAGAGTCAGTCTTGTCAGTCCTCTGTCAGAGATCAAAACTCTTTATGCATCTCATTTTTTGGTGTCTCGCTCCATTCACTTAGTTGCATTCCGCTAGAAGCATGCCATAATCTAACGGAAGGGTCTTGTCAATTCATTCCCCTCATGTCTTGCACCTGCTGGCTTAGGTCTTTTCATCAATGTTTATTAAAGTCCATGACAGTAAATGTTTGATCTTTTAATGGAAAAGACTCATTTCGGTCATTAGGTCTAGGGTTTGCCAATTGTTCTTCTCAAAGTGCTTCAATGATACTTGCAGGCCAGAGGAAGGCTCAATAATTCACTCAAATGATGTTTCTGAGCAAGAAAATATGAATTTTGGAAAACTGAGAGAGGTTTTTGTCCACAATAGGCCAAGGAAGAAACACCTCCTTCACTTTTTACACAGATGTCATGGTTTTAGAGAAATTTCAAAAATACAATTGCCTTGGGAGAATTGATGCACCTCTAAAGTGACCTTGGGAAAATCAATTTTTATCCTAGCTCAGTTAGCCAAATGACTTGCATGATGCGTAACATGATAACTAGACACAAATATATTTCCCATGAGCTATCAGGAGCATAATTTGGAGTTGAGGAACACCTTCAAAAGTTGACTGCAACAGCACTTTGCCTTGAGGCAGCCTCATTTGGCACATTTTGACCAGTCTTGGGAGATTTGAATTTTTATAGGGAGAATGAACTCCAAATTGAACATTCTAGCTGGGTTGGATAGTAGACTCAAATAACTTTCCAACAAGCTATCCTGCACCCAATTTGGACACCAAGAATGCCTCCAAATGGCTCCTGCAAAACGACGCGGTGCATATAGCTTTGGGCGCGACGCTTAGGATTGGGAGCTCCAAATCAAGAATGGTTTGTATTTTTGGTTTCAGCATGAACAATCATGACTACTAGTGCATGGCCAAGAAATTTGGAGCATTTTTGGGGCATTTTTGGTCATTTAACAACTTTTGGGCACAAAATAGGGTTTTTCTCCCTGTGCGTCGTGCCACTAGCGCGGCGCTTAGGATTGGGAACTCCAAATCACAAATGGTTTGCATTTTTGGATTCAACATGAAAATTCATGACTACTGGTGCATGGACAAGAAGTTTGGGCAAGTTTTGAGTCCCCATGAGGTCAAAAACACTCAAAAAATGACCTCTCTGCCCCTATTTTGACACACAGGAAGCAGTCTTCGGAGAATGAAGTTTTGGAGGGGCAAATGAGCACGAAATTCAGAAATTCCACTTGGGTTGGAAAGTAGACATGCTAGGACTTTTAACAAGCATACTTGGGTACAATTTTGACTCTAGAAGGTACCTCCAAATCGCCTCCAACGTGGCGCGGCACATATAGATTTGGGCATGGCGCATATAGACAAAAAAGCCAAAATCACTTCCGCTTCGCGACTTTCTCTAGGTGGGCCCACTCATTTACACTACAAATTTTCGGTAGCTAAGGCAAAATTTAAAGAATCATTTCACTAAAGGTTGGCTTCTATCCAAGTGGCAAAGGAAGGTGAGCAGTCACCCAAGCCATTTGTCATTTTTGTAATGCTGCACCTGTAACTAATGGTTGGCTTTCCACTTCCACTTTGTAATGATTCGAAAAACTCCCCAACCCTTGGTCATTATATTTCCTCATGGCATAGTCTATTTATTGTATGCAAACCATTTGCAAAGGGTTGGTTGTAATTTCTGGGAGACTGTGGGAAAGAAACTCAGTTCTTCATTGTATATTTTGACAGAGAATTAATGAAAGGCAGTAGCTCTGGTTCATGAGATTCTTGTGGTGTGAGTGTAGCAAATGTGTTCTCTTTATGTTTCATATGTATTTCATTATGTTTCACATTTCATTCATCTTTATTTCCAGTGAAAGTTTCTAAGTAAGATAAGGTAGAATTCATATTTATTGCTCTGCCTGTGGGAAAGTTTCACGTTGTGTGTTTTTCTTCTATTGAAAAGGATTCATGTGTTTATGCCCTTTTCACCATCCTAAACAATATTTTCATTCCGCATTTACTTCAAGTTTAATTGCTAGACTTTCCACCTGTCTTTCCTCACGAAGTAATCTGTGCCTTTGTGTTAAATTCTCTGCTCATACTGTCCATTGGTCCCATATATCCCAGAAACACAGTCATTTATACAAAATTGCTTCTTGTTTCCATATTTATTTACTAGCCTAAGATCAATATTTCACTGTAAGTCATCTCAGACCATTTCATTTACTTATTCACAGAGCATGACACGGAGAGAGCCCTCTCCTGTTCTGGTAGGGCTAGCTACCAGACTGAGCATGGTTTGTATTACCCTGAATTTTGCCTTCCTTCAGCCTAAGACGGATTTAGGTGCTAACATAGTGGCGACTCGACTGGGGAAAAAATGGTTTACTTGAAGATTTTTTTGCACCAATATATCTATCAAGCTCAGATCTGATGGTTGATGGTGAACAATGATCAGACATAAGAAGACGGTTGAAATCATTCACCTAGTGACTCCTTTCACTGAAGAATCCAACAACCGATGCTTCATGGTGACTCCACTGCAGAGGGATCAATAGCTTTTAGATTTTTTAAAATGGAGCAGATTACAAGAAGATACGCTCCCATGAGCCGAGATCACATTCCAGGCTTTCCAAATAAAATTCCGAAGATAGATTGGTTAAGGAATCTACCTACGTTTAAAGATGACGGTAAGAAGGATGCTGCTTTACATCTAGTTTGATTTCACATGCATATTCACAAGTTGAAGGTTGATTTTCCTGAAGATTGCTTAATGAAGATATTCCTGGCCACTCTAGAAGGTGAAGCCCAATCTTGGTATGAAACTTTTCCGCCTGCTTGTATTTACTGTTTAAAGGATTTTCATGCCCTGTTCATTGAAAGATATAAAGACTCTTATCCATCATTGAATCTAGTTCATGACTGTTGCGAACATGCTTCTACTTTTATTGAAAGACTTGAAAAATACTATGAGGATGATAATTTTATGGATGATGAGATCATGGAAGCCCTGTATGAAAATCCCTTTCAGCAGCATGAAGACAATCATGAAAATTTGCAGCATGATCAAGATTGTAGTACGGTGGAAGATGAAATTTTTTTGCATCTTGACAGTCAACAGGAATTACATGAAATGGATCAGTAGTATGAGGAATATTTGTATACACCTTCACTTGAAATTAATGAAGACAACCACTATTTGAGAAAAAGGAAACAAAAGGTCTTATCTCCTTTGTCTAAAGACGAGATAGATCAACTCTTGCATGGTTATGTTCCAGCTCAAGCTAAAGCAGATTTGTAGTGCACACATGGTCAAGAAAGTGTTGGTGAAACTTCTTCCCCTTTTGAAAAGGATGATAGTCAGGTGAACAGCTTTATAGATCAGCAGGTTGAGGAATTCCATATGGCTGAAAGTGATGAAAGAAAAAGTTTCGTTTCGGATCTGTCCATAGAAGAAGACAGCATGTAGGGAAGTCCAGTTCTACTTTCAGAATGTGATAACATTAAGTCAACGCTTTCAGATCCAGATTCAGATTATGGTGACTAGGAAAACCTTGTACTAAGTCCCATGAAAGAGAATTCTGCTGTTAAAATCACCTGGAATGAAGAAAACAGAGTTTTGAATCCAAATGTTCTCACGTCGTCAGAACAAAGCCTTCATAAAGAGGTAGTCCAGTCAGCTCATGAACAACAAGATGAGAATTTTGTTCAAGTAAGTGAAAAAGATCCAGGTGAATTTATGGTAGATGATATAAACGATTGTGTTGGGTTTCAAGAATCATTTGAAGTTTCTTTTCTCATGATTGATGGATGCAAAGATAATCTGCCTGTCATATCATATGAAGATGATCTACAATGTATTCAGACTTTAGCAGAATAGACCATTCAGGATTCCATTTCAGATTCTTCTTCCTATGTTTCATGTTCTAAAATTTTCTTTGAAGAGGAAATCTGCTCATCTACTTGTTTAGAATTGTTTGAAGACCAGGAACCTACTCTTATTTATGAAAAGAGGTCAGCATCACAAGAAAATGACACCTTGTTTCTTCAGCAAGAGGAAAGACCTTATGTTCTTCATGATCCAATGGCAGATTTGTTGCAGACAGAAGTGAAGATCATTATTGCAGTATTCAATGATGAAGGAGATCATGGTCAATTATGTTTTTGGAGTCCCAGTTACCAGTATCTATTGTTGACCAGAAGATCTGATCAGGAGAATCAATCAAGGAGGCGTATACTTGATTGGTTACATTGGAAGACACATTACACATGATTGTACATATTGCATTAGTACGCAGGTGGATGTCATCATGATTTGAAACCCTCGAATCTTGATAGACTACTGCCATTGAAACAAGTTTTGTAAGTTCTTGTTTTAGTTAAGTTAGTCATGAGTCATTTCCTTTTGCATTGATTTAGTTTTTTCAGTCATGTTGGTTCCATAATTAAGTCGGTCTGAGTCAGGTTTTAGTCAATAAATGAGTCAAAGTCCTGTGTTATTTGTCAAAATAATGAGTCCATAGCCCAATGGACGAAGGCCCTGTCTAGCTCTTCTAGAGATCTGTTGTTCTTGGCACCTCCAAGGAGATACCATCCCCCATTGGAGCCAATGTTAGAGTCAGTTTTGTCAGTCCTCCATCAGAGATCAAAACTCTTTATGCATTTCATTTTTAGGTGTATCGCTCCATTGACCCAGCTGCATTTCGCTAGGGGCATGCCATAATCTAACGGAAAAGGTCATGCTAGTCATTACCCCTCATGTCTGGCTCCTGCTAGCTTAGGTCCTTTGTCAATGATCACCAAAGTCCATGACAGCCAAGGTTTGGTCCTTTAAAGGACAAAAGTCATTTTTTGATAGTTAGGTCTAGGGATTCATCAATTTGGTCTTCAAACATATTCAATAAAGCCATGCAGGCCAGAGTGAGGCCCTCACACAGTTATGATTCAGAGAGTTTCATCATCATGTGGATAGACTTAGACTCTTCTTCAAAACTCTGTTTTGAAGAAAAGTCAAACAGTGTCATTGGTGATAAAATCTTCAAAATAGTCATCAATTGATTTCTTCAGATGCAGTCATGGTTTCCATGGCCAAATGTCCTATCGTGCAATCCCTACAAAGAGTGCCAAAAATTTCATAATTTGAGCTAAAATTTCAAAGGGAAAGTGAAAATCAGTGTTCCTTTAAGTCAATGAAAAAGTGTCAAAACATAAAATTAGAAAAATGGGTTTTTGGGGAAGCAAAAATTTAACGCATGACTTCCAAGTCTTTATATACAAGTTTTCACCAAAATCAAAGGCATTGTGCAAATCAAGTGCATAGGAAAACATTGCAAAGGGTTTGAGTGTGCATCGTGCGTGTTTGGAGCAAGTTGGAGGCAGTTTTCAGGGCGTGGTGCATACACACAGGGGCGTGGCACACACAGAGCCACCCACTAGTTCATTTTTCCAACAGGCACGGTGCACACCCAGGGCGCGGCGCGCTGGGTTTTGCGTGCGGTGCACACCCACAAAGGGCCAAAACCGTGCCTAATTTCTTCAAATTTCTTGTGAAGCCCCTCAAATTGAAAGGTAGGCTCTATGACATGACTTGTTCATCAAATTTTATAAATGATATGGTGGTTTATGGCTATGTTTGAATGCAATAAAACTCATAAAATCAACCACAAGAAAACACCAAAGGCCATGGTTGCTAGGGTTGCATAATTGTGGTATTGAGGCCAAGGTTCCATTTTCACCCACTATTTTTCCCTCACCTACCATTTTTCCCTATCCTCCCTTTCTCATTTTTCCTATTATCCCTACCGTAAAACACTACCAAACCCTATTCCCTTTCCCCTCCTCTTATTTGTCAACATAACACCCCAAAACCCTACCTTGTCAAAACCCCAAAACCTTACCCTATCAAATACCCAAACCCCCTACATATCCCTAAACAAACTTCTCCCCATAACCACTATTCCCATCACATTACTCCCCTCCTAATACTCCCTTTTGTTTCATTGTTCCCCTTGGTGGAAGATATCACAAAAGCACCCAGCTTCACACCATCATCAAAGGGAAGCCTAAGTACAATACACACAGTAGTCATGGCATCACAACATTCATTAGAGTATGAGATGGAGATAAAAAGTGACTCATCCTCAGAAGAGCAGGCTCCTAGGAGACATCACAAGAGTGGCAAACATGTTAGGGATGAGCCCACTACCCTCACTAAATTACAAGCATACCCTCTTGCCATGTCATGTTTACAACACTTAGCATGTTTTGAATATTTTCAAAGGGTGGCTAATGTTAGAGTTCACCATGAGTTGGCCCATCTTTGTGCTTCACCTACATGGAGGTCAATCTATCTTGGCTGGGGTCACCTTCACATTGACACCTGAAACTATCTCAATGGCAACAGGCATACCAAATGTTGGAGAAAAGTGGCATAAGAAAAAGAAGGTGGATAGGCACCACTATGAGCCTTATATCAAGGCCAGATTCTTGAGTCAACTCACAAGATTCTTCCCATTCAGATATTTGAAAGATGAGTATGCTCCACTCATGAAATTGATCATGAAGTACTTCAGCTGTGAGGGGAAGTTCTCTCGACTATATGCCTATCACATCAGGTTGCTCATGCACTTTACCAGTGTGAGGATGATGAACCTCCCATTTTTCATTTGCAGGAACATAGAGAGGATGAACACCTTCATGCAGCATAAGACCCCTCAGCAGCAGCTTAACAGTGTTTATCACTTTTCTCTTATCCAGATTTTGGTGGATCATTAGTTGGGATTGCGGGGCATTGCTTGGTAAGACTTCATCTCCCGTGACCTCTTTAGCACTTCACAGGTACTATCAGAGGCAAAGCATGAGATCGGTGGTCCTTCTCATCAGTATGAGCACCATGAGACCACGACTATGCCTGTGTTCGTGACATATCAGAGAGGCAGTAGGCACTTGTTTGCAGCAGCAAAGCGAGTGTTATCTCCACCCGGGGTGGAAGGGGCCTCACTTCCGGCATCGACTACATAGGTACAGGACAAGGGCAAGAGGCCCATGCATAATGAGGGGCCATCAGGTGAACAGGAGGCCGATTTCATCCTTATTCAGGATGATCATGTAGATGTGGAGAGTGCCCGACTTAGGATAACTATTCAGGAGCGGAACACGGAGATCCAAGACTTTTCACTCAATGTGGAGAGGGCCAAATGGATCATTAGGTATCTGGAGTAGAGGAACAAGCAGCTTGAGGACCAGCATGAGATCATGGAGCTGCAAAACATCCGTGAGAATCGACAAGTTGCCCAGCAAAGGAGGATCGAGCTCACTACCTTGGAGCAAGAGATCAACAATGACCGTGAGTCTTGGCTCGAGCGGATCAACATACACCTGGAGAGACTACTGGAGAAGGCTGACAGAGACAAAACCATACTAAGGAGGATGGTTTATCATTACAGGGCACGGAACATGAGTGCAAAGGCCCGGATAAGGAGCTTGAAGGCAAAATTGAGTAAAGCAACAAAAGAAGCAAAAGAGGCAAAAGAGCAAGATCAGCTTCGAATCTTGGCTAAAGCTTCTGTGGCCCAGTATAGTGCCTCTTAGAGAACCTCCAGCTTAAATTTCAAGAAATTTGGGGCAATTTTGGTCACATGGAATTTTTTTGGTCAAAACACAGGTTTTTTCTGCCTGTGCGCCGCGCCACTGGCGCAGTGCTTAGGATTTGGAGCTTCAAATGACAAATGGCTTGCATTTTTGGATTTAGCATGAAAAATCACGACTACTCGTGCTTGGACAAGAAATTTGGTCATGATTTGAGTCTCCAGGAGGTCAAAAATCCCCAAAAAATGGCATCTCTACCCCTATTTTGACACACAAGAAGCAGTCTTGGGAGAATGAAGATTTGGAGGGGCAAATGAGCACCAAATTCAGAAATTCTACTTGGGTTGGAAAGTAGACAGGACAGGATTTCCAACAAACACCCTTAGGCACATTTTGGACTCCTGCAAGTGCCTCAAAACAGGCTCCAAAGTGGCGCGCCGCATATAGAATTTGGCGCAACGCATATAGGAAAAAAGGCCCAATTCACCTCCGTTTCGCGAAATTTTAACTCACGACTTTCCACAAGTGGGACTGCTCATCTACATTTCACTTTTTCGGTACCTAAGGAAGAATTTAAAGTATTTTCACTCCAGATTGGCTTCTATCGAAGTGGCAAAGGAAGGAAAACAGTCACCCAAGCCATTTGTCATGTTTGTAACGCTGCACCTGTAGCTAATGGTTGGCTTTCCACCTCCATTTTGTAATGATTCGAGTAACTCCCCAACCCTTGGGCATTCTATCTCCTCATGGCACATTCTATATATCATATGCAAACTATTTGCAAAAGGTCGGTTGGCTTGTAACTTCTGGGAGACTGTGGGAAAGAAACTCTGTTTCTTAATTGTATATTTTGATAGAGGATTAATGAAAGGCAGCGGCTCTGTTTCATGAGATCCATGTGGCTATGAGTGTAGAAAATGTGTATCTTATGTTTCATATGTATTTTGTTATGTTTCATAGTTCATTTCATATTCTTTTCCCTTGAAATTTACTATTTTAGATAAGGTAGAATTCAATTTTATTTCTCTGCGTGTGGGAAAATTTCATGTTCAGTGTTCTTTCTTCTGTTGAAAATGATTCATGTGCGTATGCCCTTTTCACCCTCCTAAGAAATCTCTCCATTTCGCTCTATTTCAAACTAAATTGCTAGACTTTCTGCTTGTCTTGCCTCATGAAGTAATCTGTGCCTTTGTATTTCATCCTCTGCTCATTGCTGTCCGTTGGTCCCATACCATCCTAGAAACACAGTCATTCATAAAAAATCGCTTCTTGTATCCATATTCACTTACTAGCCTAAGATCGATATTTCACAGGAAGTCATCTCAGGCCATATCGTTTATCTATTCACTGAGCGTGACTCGGAGAGAGCCCTCTCCTGTT